>CABHPP010056102.1:0-11102 GCA_902168425.1 Peromyscus attwateri
CCATCACTCCCTGGGATTAAAGGCTCACTTCTTGGGATTAAAGGCATGTGTCACCATGCCTGGCTGTTTCCAATGTGGCCTTGAACTCACAGAGATCCAGAGAGATTTCTGTCTCTGGAACGCTAGGATTAAGGGTGTGAGTGCCACCATTTTCTAGCCTCTGTATCTAGTGGCTGTTCTGTTCTTTGACCCCAGATAAGTTTATTAGGGTGCACAATATTTTGGGGAACACAATACCACCACACTGAATCATAATTTGCATTTAAAAATTGGTGGCTTCTGGGAGCAGCATTATGTACCTTCATGACAACTTTTAAATGCCTTCATTACAGCTTTTAAAAATGACATATATCTAGTAGCCTATAAAGTAGTAGGTTTCTATACGACTTTTCAGACATTCTTCATTTTTATTAACCCTGTCCCCATCCCTACTTTTTGTTCAAACCCTTGCTCTGTATCCTTTAACCATCTCTATGCCTAGTACTCTCCCCTCTAATTTCATATCACGTGTCTTATTATCCCACCCATTAATGCCTTCCCGCATCCACGCATGGCTCCCTTCTTGCTTCCTTGTGTCTTCAGACACCCATTTGAACTCCAACACAGAAATCTAGAAATTCAAAGATAGGATTCACACATGAGAAATAAGAAAGAAGAGACAGCATCTGTCCTTCTGTTCCTGGGTTACCTTGGTCAGTTTATGGTTTTCCAATTCCATCCTTTGACCAGCAAAGTTCAGAATTTCACTTTTATTTAGTACTGATTAAAATTCCATTATGTGTATGTACCATATTTTCATTATTCATTGGTAAGTTGATAGAAATCTAGGATGACTCTATTGCCTAGCTTTTTTGAATAGACAAGCAGTGAATGTGCATGTGTAGGTCTCTCTGCCATAGATTGTAGAGTTCTTTGGACATATGTCCAGGAGTGCTGGTATTGGCTCAGATGGTCATACTCATTTTAGTTTGCTGTGAAATCTCCACCTGATTTCCACAGCAAAGGAACCACTTTTCACTGCTGTCAACAGTGTCATTAAGTGTTCTCCTTTTTACCAAATCCTCACCAGCATTTGTGGTCTTCGGCATTCTTGTTCACAGCCATTCTTACTGGGGGTGACATAAAATTTCATTGTAATTTTAGTTTACATTTCCCTGATGTTAGCTGTTCATGTTTCTTCTTTTAAAAACTATCTATTCAATTCCATAACACTTTCTTTTAATTCTGTTGTTTGACTAATCTTATGTCAGATGTATAGCTGGCAGAGATTTTTAAAAGTGTTTTTAGTTTTGAGATTATAACGTAATTACATAATTAGCCCTTCTCTTTCCTCCCTCCAAATGTTCCCATGTACCTTGCTCTCTTACAAATAAATAGCTTTGTTTTTCTTTGAGATAAAGTGTTCCTCAAGGAAGAGCTCATCAAATGGTTATCCAACACCAAATGCTCAGCCCTAAAAACATAACACACAAGTAACATACAGACTTAACAGATTATATTTCTGTATTTAGGAACACACACACACACACACACACACACACACACACATGCACACACATACATACATGTCAGCTGAATTTAGGTATGATGATACTTCCAGAAATGTTAATTTTGTCAGGATAGCTTTGGCTGTGTAGCATCAAGTGTGTGTGTGTGTGTGTGTGTGTGTGTGTGTGTGTGTGTGTGTGTGTATGGTGTGTGTATGTGTGTGTATGTATATGTATGTATTTATATATGTATGTGTGTATGTATATGGCCATGGTCCATAACACAAAAATTAAACACAAAATACTTGCAAAACCAAATTCAAATTCACAGAAGAAGATGATTCATTGTGATAAGGTGGGTTCTTTTCAGAGATTCAATGATCAACTTAAGAAAGGAAGAGAAAGATCATACAATGGAAACTTAAAGGACCTCAGAAGGAAATTTAGGAATCGTGGATGAGAAGATGCTCTACGCTCATGGACTGAAATATTTAATATTGTTAAACTGTCTGTTCTTTCCAACAGCAACAGTAATTGAATAACATCTTAATCAGAAGCCCAGCACCATTAACACATAAGTAGAAAAGATAATCTTAAAATTCTTATGGAAGAACAGAAGATACTGATAGCCAAAGCTATCCTGACCAAATTAACATTTCTGGAGGTGCCACCACATCTGATCTCAACTATACTACAAAATCATAGTAATATGGACAGCATGACACCAACACAAAACAGACATAAAACAAAACAGATGAACTAGATGTAAGCACTCATAGTCACAGCCATGCAGTTTTCCATGAAAATACATACTGGAGAGAAGACAGTTTCTTAAAATGGTTCTGGGAAAACTGGATACTGACATGTAGAAAATGAAACCAGGTTATTTTCTCTCACCCTGCACAAACTCCAAATGGATCAAGAAGCTCAACATAAAACTTGTTACTTTGGGGGGCGGTGGTGGCGCACGCCTTTAATCCCAGCACTCGGGAGGCAGAGGCAGGCGGATCTCTGTGAGTTCGAGGCCAGCCTGGTCTCCCAAGCGAGTTCCAGGAAAGGCACAAAGCTACACAGAGAAACTCTGTCTCGAAAAACCAAAAAAAAAAAAAAAAAAAACTTGTTACTTTGAAAACGCTACAGGGAGGGATAGGATGCATGCTTCAACACACAGTGATAGGTAGGGACTTGCAGAACAAGACTCTCGTGAGGCAAGCAATAAGACTAGTGATTGACAAGTGTGAGCTCATGAAATTTAAGAGCTTCTGCACAGCAAAGAAAACTCTTGATTGAGTGGAGAAGTAGCCACAGAATGGTATGATACCTGTGCCCTGGCATCTTTTTCTTTAATTGCCCACACATACATGCACACACACACACACACACACACACACACACACACACACACTCACTCCTTCAGAGTTGTTGGCACACTCTGAGTAATTAGCAAATATTTTATTTAAGTAAAAATATTCATAAAATATTCCTTCAATATAAAATAGAAGCAATGATTTAATTTAAGCATACATACATTCATACATACATACATGCATATATACATACACATATAAGTATGCATGTATATAGATTTGCAAGCCACCTTTGCTGGACAAGTATTACTATCATCCTTCATTGAAGAAGCTCCTCTTTACAACCAATGGAGACCACCAGAGAAAAGCACAATTGTACCCAGACATGATGCAGAGATGAACAGATCTGAAGCATCCCAGCCTCAATGACTTAAGTCCACATCACAGCTCCTGCATCTGTGCTTGGGAAGTATCACAGACGAGGGGACATAAAGATTGTAAAGGCCAGTATGTTTGCTGTGAGACAGTCTCTCGTGGAAATGGCTGCATAAACAAGATAACGTCAATAGATATGGTAATGTGGAAGGAGGAGAAATCTCTGGAGGTCTCAACCATAGACAACTACAGGCAACTAATGACTGCTCAGAGAGGGAGAATTAAAGTCTCCTAGGAATGAGCCCCCTAATTGCATATCCAAATTAAAGTCATTATCTTTGAATTTATATATACATGAAAACCAAAATACACTCAGAAGGCTTTATTTATATATTTCTGTATTTGTGCATATACATATAGCAATAATTAAAGAAAAAAGATGTTGATTTATTGTAGGGGTCATGGAAGGGTTTGAGAGAAGGAACATAAGAAGTACTGGAGGGAAGGACAGGAAAGGAGTAAGTGATATAGTTAATTAAAATACATTAAAATAATGACTATTTTAAGTGAAAAAAGAATATACATGTGTATATCTATATTTATCAATGTCTATTTATAGATAGATAGGTAGGAAGGTAGCTAGCTAGGTAGATGGATGGATGGATGAATGGATGGATGGATGGATTGGATGGATGTAGGGTAGGTAGAATAGGAGAAATGGCTTAGCAGTTAGATTTACTTCTCTTGCCGAAGACCTGATTTAGTTCCCAGCACCTACAGTAAATGGCTCAGGACTATCTGTAAATCCAGTTTTAGGACATTCAATGCCCTCTGGCCTATATGGGCATGTGTGTACACACAGAGCTTATAAACTCACACAGACACACATTTGTTCACGTAAGTGAAAATAATAAAAAATAAATATTTATTTTTAAAATGAATAATCATATACTTCTCATTCAAAACACTCTACTCAAAATGTTTCATTATATTTGTATAGCTTCCCCATTGTCTTATTCGAGTCAGTGGTAGTTAAAATTTTTACTTAACAGATACTAAATTAGTATGTTTTATTTGTAATATTCTTCTGTGTATTTTAAAAATATCTTATTTAACTTTTCAGACAATCTTCTGAAGTGGGCACTAAAATCACATTCATTTTATGCATCAGAAAACTGATTCATCAAGGTTGCATAGTCAAACTTGTAGAGCTGGTCAGGATTTAAATCTACAAGTTTAGTCGGTATGCTCTGGCATGTTAGGAAACAGCACCCACTACATAGTAAGAGGAGATGTCCTCTTGTTTGTCATTGTGATGTCTCTGTAGACTGATGTTTAGTCACTGGATGGTAAACAGTCACTGAATCTTGGTGACAAGTACATGGTAATTCATCATTACATCAGGCTTTTATAATGTACATGAAAGACATTCAAAACCCAAGAAATGGTTTCAACTGAGTCTTATGAGACATTCCCTTCCAATGATGGTGGTATCTTATCGGTAGTTCTCTACTAAGTATAAAATCTCTTGAAAGCCTCTGCTTAGAACAGGGTACATATTACAGCCTCATCAATGGCTTCCCAGACTGGTGATCCACGGCATCATCTCCCAGGACCAGCTCCTCTCATCCTTAATGTTTGCTTTCCTATCTGTGCATAAAATGGACACAAATTGAAAACTTCCCCTGAATAGTGAATGAAGTGGTTCTGTTTTTACTGGGTGTTATTTATGCGTTCTGTTGGCTCAATCACCCCTCATTCTTCAGGCTTTCCAGACCTTCCCGTTAGCCTCTGATGCAGGTTTGCCCTACCTCAGCATCTTTAGGGTTCTGACTGCCAGTCACAAGGCTTCACATTCTATTTTCAATTTTGTATCTCTAATGCAGTCATCCTTGAGTTTTGAAATCTAGATTTTTATCTTTAAAAGATGCTATTGTCTATATAAATGTGACTATTTTTTTCTAGGGGTCACTAAGACCTACAAGAAACCTACAGTTTGGTTTAGAAATAATTTCATCCCAATTCATTAGCTTGTCTTTGGCAACAAAACATAATGTAGAATTAAGTATTATTTTCATTATTAATGTAGTATAAAAAATCAAAGGAACAAAATATGCATTATCATATCCATTAGCAATAAAGTCACTGATTTCTTTCAAAATTATCATGAAAGTCTAGTTCTAGCTTAAGAAATTATGTCAAAGAGTTCTTCTTTAGAAGTTGTAAATAAATTGTTTTATGTTCCTCCATGACATTAGAGTAATGTTTCATATATTTTTGGCTTAGCAATAATATTATTAATTGTAATATATTGGTATTTTTGTTTGCTAAACATTGCTCTTTTACATTAATTTACTTAGTTGTGGATAATGCACAAAAGAACTGGTGAGTAGTCATTTATAGGAGTCAATATCTGCCATAATCTAGTAATGGAGACCATTTGTTAATGGATATGATAATGCACTTTATAAGTAGCAAAGGAGGAATGATTGAAAGGAGGTTTGTAGCTTGAGAGTTTTCTCTCCAGGTCCTGCCAAGCCCCGGCAGTATGGTGATATTTTCTTTTGTACTTAAATGTTATTTGTATGTTAATAAATAAAATTGCCTAGGGGTCAGAGCTATTAGCAAGCCATAGGAAAGCAGGGCGGTGGTGGCGTACGCTTGTAGTCCCAGCACTTGGTAGGCAGAGTTAGGTAAGTCTCTGTGTGTTCAGGGATACAGCCAGCATTGGATACACATGCCTTTAATCTCAATACCAACCATGGAACACCTGGAGGTCTATATAGACAGGCCGTGATGAGGCGGTCATGTGGTTGGGTTTACAACCAATGAGAAGGCAGAACAGAAACTCTATATAAGGACTTTAACACAGGAGGTGCTGCTGGTTGGGAGAAGTAGGACCACCGCAGGAGGAAGGGTAAGGTTTTAGCTCTTAGCTCTGACCTCTTGGCTTTCTTCCTTGCATTGGTTCTGTGTTTTTTATTTAATAAAATGGTTGGTTACATCTATTCGGCAGTCCGACAGCCCACTTATAAAATAAACTTACAGACGCTTATATTATTTAAACTGTTTGGCCTAATGGCTCAGGCTTCTTGTTAACTGTTCTTATACCTTAAATTAACCCATTTCTATTAATCCATATGTTGCCATGTGGCTCGTGGCTTACCTGTACCTTACATCTCGCTTGTCATGGCGGCAGCTGGCAGTGTCTCTCTGCCTCAGCCTTCCATTTTCCAGAATTCTCCTCTCTGCTTGTCCCGCCTATACTTCCTGTCTGGCTCCTGGCCAATCAGTGTTTTATTTATTAACCAATCAGAGCAACACATTTGACATACATAACATCCCATAGCACTTCTCCTTTTCTTTTTTTTCAAAAAGGAAGGTTTTAACGCTCACATAGTAAAATTACAGATAACAAAACAATTATCAAGCAAGAATTACAGTTACAATATCTAGTCTATTTATAATAACTAGTCTATTTGGCAAAATTAAAGAAGATATTCTATCTATCTTATATTTATGAGTCTAAGGTTTCATATCTAACTTATCTTTTATCATAACTAAGGAAAATTATAACTATCTCTAGTCTTCAACTACATCAAAGACCCCAGAAGGATATACTATTACCTGAGAAATGGGAGAAGGATGCAAGCAACTTTTGGGAGTCTTGCAGGATAGACAGAGACAGCTGGCAGCCTGGACAGTCATCTTGTAAGTATGAGAAGATCTTTCTTCTACCCATGCACTTCTAAAGGTAGTATCATGTACCCATGGCCCATGCATGGGTTTACTAGGTAAAGAAGTAGAGAGACAGCCCTAGAGTAACAGGCTGTTTGGAACAGAACACTAACTTATAAGACATGCATGTCTTTGTCTAGAAACTTGTGTCTGGATGGGTGGTAAACCTTACCATGCCTATACAATGACTTAGCATCATAGAGGTTTGAAAATCTGATGATTGAGACCTTAAATCGTGTCCTTTTAAAATGTGGTCTTTCTCTCTTACAGTTCTTAGCTCAAACCCATTCTGTGTCTCCATCATCAGATCTATATTCTTCCCATCATGATCACTGCTTACATAGAGCTTGTGATGCTGTGACAGATCCCCCAGTAGTAATCAGTTAATCTTCAAATTAAATTAAAATAAGGGCTCACAACTAAGTAATTTGGTGGGTTTGGACCTAGGTAAGGAGTCTTACCCAGTTAGCAGGTATGCCTATGTTAGGCAAAGAGGATGGTATTTAAATAACAGATAGGATTTATCTTATTAAACAGGTTGTAGTGTTGTTTGTTTCAGAGGGCCTAGGTGGGTCCAATGCAAGCTCCTCAGCTTTTGGTCCAGAGTCCATGAGGTCCCAGGAGCTCAGGTCAGCTGTCTCTGTGGGTTTTCCATTTGACCCCACCTTGCTCATATAATATCTCCTCCCTCTCTTCAGCTGGACTCTAGGGGCTCAGCCCAGTGCTTGGCTGTGGATCTCTGCATCTGTGCCCATCAGTTACTGGATGGAGGTTCAATGATGACAATTAGAGTAGTCACCAATCTGATTACAGGACATGGCCAGGTCAGGCACTCTCTCTACTATTGCTTAGAGTCTTAGCTGGGGTCATCCTTGTGGATTCCTGGGAATTTCCCTAGATGATATGATAGTATACATAAGTGACCCCAAAAATTCTCCCAGGGGACTCCTACAGCTGATAAACACCTTGAAATGACCAGTTTTAAAATACCATTCTAAGTACAACATAAGGAACAGGTTAGAAAAAGATACACTTTGAGAAGATCATTCACAAGCTCTTTCAGCAAAGATAAATTCTCCAAGTTTATATAAGGCAATGGAGAAAAGTGGACAAGGAACCCCACATATACTGGGGTGTAGCAAAGGAGATGGGAGGGACATCACCCAGGACTGTAAAACATGAAGTGCTGGGAAAGCATGCTTCGGCGTATTATAAAAATACAAAGTCATTTGGAATTATCTTCAGCTAAATTCATCTGTTGGGAGTGGTGATGCTGGAGAGGCAGGTTGGAACCTCTTTATGAAGCTCCTTTTATGTGAGGCTGGCAATGAATAGAAATCTCTGAAAGACTACAAGGAAGACAGAATCAGATGTGGAGTCCAGAGAAGCCTCTCCGGAGGTCTGATGGGCAGCTTTTATGAACCAAGGCACAAAACAGCAAGGGAATAAAAGGGAATCAAGATTAACGTCCTGGACATAGGGCTGAGGAGAAGTGGGTGGATCCAGTAGATGTGAAAGAAGTAAAAACATCAGTATTCAGTCATTGATTGTAGGGAATGAAAGTCCGGATGAAACCCTTGTTCTGGCTACACTATGGCAAGAGGAAGAAGATGCGGGAAGGTCATTAAGCTTAGATTTGTTTCTAAAATTCTTTTCTCAAAATCTCCTTATCTGCATGTATTTTTTTTTCTTTACCAAGATTCATGGTCTGTTTTTTTCCTAAGTGCTTTGTTGCCTTGATAGTAAATTGAGGAATTAACCTGTCCATCTCTTGTTCTATATCTCACAAGATTAACAAAATGGAATTTTTCACCTAAGACTTTTCATTATTTTCTATTGAGTTCCCAAAGGCTATTGGACATAGACACTCAGTAAGTAATTGTTAATCATCAACATGTATCTGGACATGGCAATATGGAAATGTACTTATGCCAAATTACCAATGCCTGTTTCAATCCTGGCAGCCAAGAGTGAATAATGGAGACAGGCATTTTTAGATCCGCTGGGAAAGAGCTGTGACTTTCTCTGTTGGCACACAGTTTTTTTCAATCAATCAAAGTGGGTTTTAAGCTTGCAATAAACATTAGATGGTATTAGTCTCCTAGATAAGGTATGAACAATACTTTTCTCCCTCATACATATATGTTTCTCTCTCTCTCTCTCTCTCTCTCTCTCTCTCTCTCTCTATATATATATATATATATATATATATATATTTGAGTCTTTTCAAAACACTGAATGAATAATGCACCTATCTTTAGACTTTTGCAGTTCACGTTTGCTTTTCCTATATGCTAATCTTTACTAGTCATCTTTGGAATATCTTGGAAAATGTTTCAACTCTACACTGTTGCATTATGTTGTACTTAACTATAGCATGACAAGAGTATTGTCCTTCAATTAAAATTTCTGATTTGAGATCCAAATGTGTTAACTTCTCAGAATTTTATTATACATTTTTCATTTTAAACCATATTGAATCTTAATTTCATCACCTGTAGTGAAAGCTGTATTGATGTTTAACTAAAATGTCATAGGAATTTTATATTTTTATTTCATTATAATAGTATATTATCCTTGAAGATAAATTTCTTATTTATAAGAAATATAATAACATATAGGCTAAGCGTGTCTAAGACTTACAGTTTCTTTTTGGACCATAAATAGTATAAAAATCACAAAATTATTGCCATTGTTTCAGAATTTAAAAACAAATAAGAAAACTGAACGTCATTATTTTGGTGCTCCTAATAAAGAGAATAGTTTAAGTCATACTAGATTTTCCTCATAAATGGTTGTGATATTCTCCCTTAAGATGGAATTCTGAAATGCTGAGAGGTCCTTAAAATAGACAGATGGTGACCTGAGCCATTTGTTGACCTGAGCCATTTGGAACTAATCCTAAAGATTGAAACATAATAGCAGAAAGTATTGAATAATATATATTTTTTCAACAGCAAATGAGGAATAAGAGGTTAAAGGTCCCATTTCCTGTGTCTGGACATGAAATGATGCTCTGGTTGAGTCATCCAGATACTGTATAACTCCCTCTATGTGGAATCTATACCCTAGAATGCCAATAGTTGCCGGAAACATTTGGCGTTTGCTTTTACAACTCTTCCAGCCAGGAATATAAGAGAAAGAGAGGCAAGTCACGATGGATACCTTTGTTCCCTGTCGCTCTGTTCCTTGGTCTTTTGGCATTAGTTACGCTGACTCTGGATACCTTTGGTCACAAAGCATGAAGTTACCTGCTGACTTCTTACACTGTAAACACATGATATACTTATTTAAACAATTCTGAATTTTATAGCTTTTATTGGTTATTTAATAATGAAATTATGACTTTTTCTAAGACAATCCATTCTTGGGGGTGGGATGGGCCTTGTCCATTCCAGAAACTGCTAGATGAACTAACACAGGCTTTATTTTTCCTTTTTTAACTAAAAGATGATCTCAAGGGGTACCAACAGGACTGGATAGTTATTAATATTCATATAATATTCTCTTAAATTTACTTCTGTTTTCACACACCTTGTATTTTGTCCTACAGCAAAAAGGTCACGATTTTTTAACCTATATTTCCTATCCAAAATAAACAGGCATTTACACAAAGAGGTGATGACTTGTTTCATTTGAGTACACTCAGTATCTGAATACTACTGCACAAAACACAGTTCTTGGTAATTAAAAGGGAATTGTGGCATGGCATGGTGTGTGGTGTTACTATTTGTAACACCACATATAGACAAACAGAAATGACTTTTTCAGTCTTTCATATTCAAGTGTTTTTTTTTAAAGCATTAGCCATTCAGAGAAAATTTTACAAAAACATTATGGAATGTTCTATATCTGAAAGGAAAACAAAAAATGATATTTAGCTGTCAGGTATGGAATATATCTAGGCCACATGCTATGTATACAATGTGAAAAATGCCAATTTATTTATTTATTCTCTTGAAAGATATGTTTTCTGCAGAGGTTGCATTTCCAAAAATATTAAATATTTGTAGCTGGGTTTGATGGTGCACACCTGTAATGCCAGCCCTTGAGAGGCTAACAAGATAGGCTAGGAATTTGAAGATAGCCTAAGCAAGGCTCTGACACACACACAGAGACATATAGATACACAGACACACAGACACAGACACAGACACACACACACACACACACACACACACACACACACACACAC
>CABHPP010056132.1:0-10066 GCA_902168425.1 Peromyscus attwateri
GTGTGTGTGTGTGTGTGTGTGTGTGTGTGTGTGTGTGTGTCAGTTTTAGGTGTCTTCTCTTATTTAGTGCTGGGATTACAAATGTATGTCACCATACCTGGCTTTCTAGGTAGATCCGTCGATCTGAACTCAAATTCTTATTCATACCTGGCAAGCACTTTACTGACTGAGCTCTCTTCCCAGCCCCTAAGTGGACTAATTTGTATTCCATATTCCTCTATTCACTTAAAGCAGTAGCTCCCCCCCATCTACTCTCATGTGGAAGATTATCCGTTATATGCAGGGGGCTAGATGGTTCCAGCACAATTCTCAAGTGTTCACTCTTGGCTACCTATAACTTAGTCCATATGCACTACATGTCCCTATAGCAATTTAGTTAAGTTTTCTTTCTTTATAGATGTCACTGCCTGCATCTTGGAGTGACCCACTCAGCCATTCAACTGTTCAAAATTCTCCCCATTATCTACAACATCCACCCTTTAATGAAATTAATTGACCAACCCTCCCTCCCTTCCTCCCTTCCTCTCTCCTTCCCTCTCTCCCTCCCTCCCTTCCTTCCTGCCTAGTGATGGGGATGGGACACATAGCCTTGTGCATGCTGTGTACACCCCAGCTCTTGAAATTATTTCTGGACCACAGAAAAGGAAGCCTCCCGTCTTTCTTTAAAAAGCACAGCTCCTTGTGGCTGTTTTGTGGTCTTTATCACACATTCCATGCATTGTAAATTATGCACTCCTCTTCTAGATTCTGAGTCCCTAAAAGCTACATTTGTACTGTGTTTTACCCCTATCTGTATTTCCAAGAATGCTTAGCAGAATACTCGATGCTGATGGATACTTGTGCTTATGGAATTTAATGGACCCTGAAACTCTGATGATCTGCAAGAAAGGTGCATGGGTAAACGGGATTTTGTGCCAGCATGAATGTAGATACATAGAAACTATGGCTTGCTAGCCCCAGAGGTTCATTTGAAATCCATGAGTACCCTCTGTTTAAGCAATAACTGTCTCTGTAAGATGAGAGACTGAGTGCAAGCAAAAGCTGGAGTTTGCATTTATTTTTGTTGGCCACTTCATTCCATATCCTTCCAAAGTAGTTGAATGGATTCCTCAGTAAACACATATATATGTGCTACATCAATTCCCCTTTCAGTAAACACAACTAAAGCGAGTAATTGAAAGCAAAGAGAGCTTCAAGAGGTTTACTGTTGCCAAACTGTGACATAGCGTGGAGTTTGTAGCAGCCAAGTTATGATTAACATTTAGGTTGAAGATTCTCTTACAAAATAGCAGTATGAATAATTGCCTCTCAAGTTCTAGTTTCTGGTTTGTAGGGAGATAATTCCAGCCAGCCTCTCCATCTTTAACTGTAAGTTTTCGGAAATGCCAGCTTCAGTGGGCCTTTTGCCTTGAAAGGGGCTGCTCCTCTCTCAGGATGTTAAAATTCTGCTCTAAAATAGAATTGGTTTCTGCTTTCTCTAATGAAATCTGAGCTTTACCCAAAGACTTACTTTACCAAGTGGCCGTGAATGATGAAGAGGTACTATGCTTGGAAAAGGGGGCTGAACAAGGTATGGCATTCCTTCTTTTCAGTGGTTGCCTGTCTTCTGGGGAACCAGGCACAGTTACCTAAGTTGGCCAACACTGTAGTGTAAATGTCTGATGGGCTCTGGAGGCACAGAGGAGCCATACAGGAACTTGGTCTGCATGTTGAATGAAAGCTGATGCTTGGAAATGCTGCTCCCTAGATGGGGATGCTAAAGGTCCAAGGTTGCATTAAAATGACTTCGGGCTTCACCAAGAGTGTTTTGAAATTGGAACCAGAACTCTGGACAGCTATTCCGCTCCCCCTGCCATGGGAAAAGCCCCTATCCCAATCCAAATCCACCATTCACTAGATGGTCTTCCTGAGCTGTGTGAGAAAAATGAACACTTAACAGGCAAGATAAACAAATAAATAGATAAGTACACAAAGATGAAATTACCAGAATAGGAAAACTTTTATTCAACCAATGGGTAGGTGGAGGTGACCTCTCTAGTTGTCATTTAAAAAGCAACACTGGGCTAAGTGTAGCTCAAAAGATATACCACATCTGATGCTCTAAGCTCAAACTCCAGTGCCCCCCACAAGTAAAAATAAATGATAAATAAAGAAAAAATCAAACAAAGTAGATGTAAACATAGACTAAACTGTTCCCTGTCCTCATTTAGCATAATGCCCAAGATCTGGGGGAGGATATTGAGTCAATATTTGGGATATTGATTGTCTGAAGTATTTGTGAATAAGATCCAAACTACTCAATTTCAAATATCTTTGTGGTTAGTGGTGGCGGCGCACACCTTTAGTCCTAGCACTTGGGAGGCAGAGGCAGGCAGATCTCTGAGTTCAAGGCCAGCCTGGTCTACAGAGCAAGTTCCAGGACAGCCAGGGTTACAAACAAGAAGACCAAAACAAATATTTTTGTGGCAGTTAACAGAATTTCCAAGATTCCTTCCCAGGGGGAAAGGAACAGAAGATAACAAAATGGCAGTGAATATTTATAATACTCTGAATGGAAGAGCCAATTGGACAGGAAGAAAGTTGGGGCATACTTAGGTGATGAGACCTTTGATCATCAAACTGCCCTAGGACACTACTCGAAGAGATTTAGAAACTCTGGGAAGTTTAAAAGTTTTGAGGGTTTCCGATAAAGATTTAAAAGGCAAGCTTGCACCAAATGTCCTCAGGAGAACCGCTGAGCTGCCAAGTGCTTCAGGTAATAATTGATTACACCTGGATCATAAAAGCATCTGGCACACTCTGTCCTCAGAAAACTCTGGAGCACACATTCCTCAGCCAAAAGACGCACTCGCCCATAATTCTTAGCTAATACTGGATGTTCTCTGTGCATTGTTCTCCAGGGAGAAGATAAATGAGTTTGGACCTAATGACTAGGATTATCCAAGAAACTTGGAGTTGTAAATTGCATATATTTGTTTAAAATCCGTTTTTTAATCAATTAAATTTTTCATTTATTTTACATCCTGACCATAGTTTCCCCTCCCTCCTCTCCTCCCCTCCCCTCCCCACACCTTCCTCCTGCCCCGCCCCCAATCCAGTCCTCCTATGTTTATGTTCAGAAAGGGGCAGGCCTCCCATGGAGTCAAAGCATGGCATATCAAGTTGAGGTAGGACTAAGCTCCTCCCTTTGTATTAAGGCTGGGCAAGGCAACCTAGTATGGGGTATAGGTTCCCCAAAGCCAGCTCAAACATTAGGGACAGGCCATGATCCCACTGCTGGGAGTTCCACAAATAGGCCAAGCTACTCAACTGTCACACATCTACAGAGGACCTAGGTTGGACCCATTCACACCCTCTAGCTGTCGGTCCAGTCTGTGAGCTCCTATAAGCCCAGGTTAATTATTTCTGTGGGTTCTCTTCTGATGGCCTTGACCCCCCTGGCTTGTACAATCCTTCCTCTCTTCAACAGGATTCCCTGAGCACCACCCAGTGCTAGGCTGTGGATCTCTGCATTTGTTTCCATCAGTTACTAGATGAAGGCTCCCTGATGACTACTGGGGTAGTCACCAATCTGATTACAGGAGAAGGCCAGTTCAGGCACCCTCTCCACTATTGCTAGGAGTCTTAACTGGGGTCATCCTTGAGAATTCCTGGGAGTTTCCCTGGCACCAGGTTTCTCCCTAACCTTGAAATGTGCCCTCCATCAAGACATTTCTCTCATTACTCTCCCCCTCCGTCCTGCCCCCAGCCCACTAGATCCCTCATGTTCCCATGCCCCCTGCCCCTAGTTTACCCAGGAGATCTCTTCTATTTCCCCTTCCTAGGAGAATCCATGCCTCCCTCTTAGGATCCTCCTTGTTATCTAGCTTCCCTGGGGCTGTGGATTGTAGCCTGGCTATCCTTTACTTTGCAGCTAATACCCACTAACGAGTGATTACATACCATGTTTGTCTTTCTGGGTCTGGGTTACCTCACTCAGGATGATATTTTTTCTAGTACCACCCATTTGCCTGCAGATTTCACGATGTCATTGTTTTTTTTTACAGCTGAGTTTGGTTGAGGGGCATCTAGTTGAGCAAGTGTCCTTGTAGTGTCATTGAACATCCTTTGGGTATATGCCCAAAATTGGTATAGCTGGGTCTTGAGGTAGATTGATTCCCAATTTTCTGAGTACGAGTTTGCACTCCCACCAACAATGCAGGAGTGCTCCCCTTACTCCACATCCTCTCCACCATAAGCTGTCATCAGTGTTTTTGATCTTAGCTATTTTGACAGGTGTAAGATTATAGATATCTCAGAGTCCTTTTGATTTGCATTTCCCTGATGACTAAGGATGTTGAGCAATTCCTTAAATGTCTTTTGGCCATTTGAGATTCTTCTGTTGAGAATTCTCTGTTTAGATCATCACCCCATTTTTTATTGGATTATTTGGTTTGTTGGTATTTAATTCCTTTATATATATATATATATATATATATATATATATATATATATATATATTAGAAACCAGCCCTCTGTCAGATGTGGGGTTTTTGAAGATCTTTTCCCATTCTGTAGGCTGCCGTTTTGTTTTATTGACAGTGTCCTTTGCCTGATAGAAGCTTTTCAGTTTCATGAGGTCCCATTCATTAATTGTTTCTCTCAGTGTCTGTGCTACTGATATTCTATTCAGGAAGTGATCTCTGGTGCCAATGCATTCAAGGCTACTTCCCACTTTCCCTTCTGTCAGGTTCAGTGCAACTGGATTTATGTTGAGGTCTTCGATCCACTTGGACTTGAGTTTTGTGCACTGTGATAGATATGTATTCTTTTACATGTCGACATCCAGTTATGCCAGCATCATTTGTTGAAGGTACTTTCCTTTTTCTTTTGTATAATTTTGGCTTCTTTGTCAAACATCAAGTGTTAATAGATGTGTGGATTTTTGTCAGGCTCTTCTGTTCATTTCTATTGATCCACTTGTCTGTTTTATACCAATACCAAGTTGTTTTTATTACTATAACTCTATAGTAGAGCTTGAAATTGGGGATGGTGATACCTCCAGAAATTCCTTTATTGTACAGGATTGTTTTAGCTATCCTGTTTTTTTTTTCCATATGAAGTTGAGTATTGTTCTTTGGAGGTTTGTGAAGAATTGTGTTGGAATTTTGATGGGGATTGCATTGAATCTGTAGATTGCTTTTGGTAAGATGGCCTTTTTTTTTTGGTTTTTTGAGACAGGGTTTCTCTGTGTAGCTTTGGAGCCTGTCCTGGAACTCACTCTGTAGCACAGGCTGGCCCGGAACTCACAGAGATCCCCCTGCCTCTGCCTCCCGAGTGCTGGGATTAAAGGTGTGCGCCACCACCACCCGGCAAGACGGCCACTCTTACTATGTTAATCCTACCTATCCAAGAGCATGGGAGATCTTTCCATCTTCTGGTATCTTCTCCAATTTCCTTCCTCAAAGACTTAAAGTTCTTGTCATACAGATCTTTCATTTTTTTGGTTAGAGTTACCCCAAGCTTTTTTATATTTGTGGCTATTGTGAAGGGTGTTGTTTCCTTGATTTCTTTCTCATCCTGTTTATCATTTGTATATAGGAGGGCTCTGATTTTCTTTTTTTAGTTAATCTTGTATCCCGCCACATTACTGAAGTTGTTTAACAGTTGTAGGAATTCCCTGGTAGAATTTTTGGGGTCACTTACATATACTATCATATCTGCAAATAGCGAAAGTTTGACTTCTTCCTTTCCAATTTGTATCCCCTTGATCTCCTTTTGTTGTCTTTTTTTTTGTATCTTTTTTTTTTATTTTACAATATAATTCAACTTTACATATCAGCCATAAATTCCCCCTTTCTCCCTCCTCCCGTCCCGCCCCCCTCCCCCCGGCCCGCCCCCCTCCCCCCGGCCCACCCCCCATTTCCATCTCCTCAAGGGCATAGACTCCCCCGGGGATTGAGATCGACCTGGTGGAGTCAGCCCAGGCAGGTCTAGTTCCCTCCTCCCAGGCTGAGCCTAGGGTCTCTACTAAGACCCAGGTTTCAAACAGTCAATTCATGTACTGAGCACAGGGCCCGGTCCAAATGCCTGTATGCCTCTTAAACAGATCAAGCCAATCAACTGTCTCATCCATTCAAAGGGCCTGATCCAGTTGGGGGCCCCTCAGCCATTGGTTCACAGTTCATGTGTTTCTATTCGTTTGGCCATTTGTCCCTGTATTCCATCCATCCCTGGTCCCAACAACTCTTGATCACATAAACCCTCCTCCTTCTTGCCTATTGGACTCCCGGAGCTCCACCCAGGGCCTGACCGTGGATATCTGCATCTAGTTCCCTCTGTTACTGGATGGGGTTTCTAGCACGACAATTAGGGTGTTTGGCCATCTTATCACCAGGGTAGGTCAAATCGGGCTATTTCTCGACTATTGCCAGCAGTTTAATGTGGGGGCATCTTTGTGGATTTCTGTGGGCCTCTCCAGCACTTTGCTTCTTCCTATTCTCATGTGGTCTTCATTTATCATGAACATTCCTTATGTTCCCTAGAGCTATTGCTCTAGCTAGAACTTCAAGTACTATATTGAATAGATAAGAAGAGAGTGGACCATGGCATACTTTTAGCTTGGGTTTCAAATATTACAATAGTTTTTCTGTCCTGCTCTTATAGTGACCTATAGTATGATTAGTCACATGTACCAGCAATATGTTTTCTGATGTCATCATCACAGTGTCCCTCCAGTTGTGTTTAGAGGACATGTCTTCAATGAAGTTGCACCCTAGTGTCCTCTAATGATTGGCCTTGGTCTGTGGATTATTGTGTGGATGGCTGAGCTGAGTGACCCTGCCTGGTCCAGGCTTTCAAGAATATTCAAGCACACTAGTTAAATCAGAGCCACAGGGTAAGAATCAAGCCAAGAATTTTCAGGCCCATTGTGTACTGTTGAGGAAGTGTTGTTTACATCCCCCATTTTCTGAAACTCAGCTCCCACATGGCCATTCCTTATAGGAACTCTGTAGACACATGGTTACTGACTCAGTATTTGTCAGAATAAGGCAGTTCCTCTTAATGCCAGTGGTAAAATGCTGTTTTATCTCAGATTTTAACTCAGCTTTTTAGGTAGTAGAATCATATTCTTTCAGTATTATCTATGTGTAGATATAATGCCCTCACCCGTGTAAAGTCTTACTAATTTTTCTATCATCATCGCTTGGCAGGGAACCTGGCTTCAAGAGGGTAACAACATGTCAGGAGGGAATCCTTCTGACCAGCTTCAACCCACCCACCTGGATGGGTGTCTCAGGCTCTATATAGGTTTTTATCTAGTTTTTTTCATTTATACCCAGGTTCTCCTGAGCAGCCTGCCTATTTCATTTGCTGTGGAAACCTCTGGCAGTAAGAATGCCTCAGGAACTCTTCATGCATTTTAGGGAGGCGCCTCTCAGGCCTGGCCAGGTGGTATGTCTGGAGTCACATAGGTAGTTTGGAGTAGAGCTGTAGTTAGAGCTCAGTGAGTTCTCTTCTCTCCTGCAGGTCTGTGTTTGAATTTACATCTGGTGTGACCACTACATATTAAGCACTTTTCTGGCTCAAGAACTAGGCAAACAAGGATAAATTATGCTGCAGCACTCCCTGAGACCCCATCCAGCATGTAACTCGGCATCATTATTTATATGAATCCTTGTGTATACTCTCACTCATTCATCTTAGATCCAACTACTTGGGTATTTCTCGATGGTTGTTTGAGAAGCTCCTGCCCCAAGGCCAGCTCTTGATCCCCTTTAAGGACATTAGGGTCCCATAAGTTTTGTCTCTACACACTTGTTTTGATTTGCACACCTGATTTGTGGTGACATTTTAACAGCTTTACTAAGACATAATTCACCTACCCATTTAAACTGTCCACTTCAGTGGTTGTGGTATATTCATAGAGTTCTGTGTCAATCATCTTAATCAATGTTAGGACATTTTTATTATCCCCCAAAGAAACCTTATGCCCTTTGGCTGTCACTGCCCAAACCTGACTGCTAGGCAACGACTAGCCTATTTGCCTCCATAGAATTGCCTACTCTTGACATTCTCTATAAAGTGAAGTTACACAAAACTTGTCTTTTTGTGAGTTGTGACTCTCATTTAGCACAATGCTTTCGAAGTTCATCCTTGTTGTCCCTTGATTCCTATAATTATTCCAGTCCATTCTACAAATATACTCCATTATATTTGCCTGTTGATCAGTTAATACACAAGTGGGTTGCTTCCACCTTAAGTCTCTTAGGAATAAAATGTTGCAGTAGAAAAATGTGTACAGATCTTTGTGGGGACATAAACTGTCATTTCTCTTGGCTAGATGCTTAGGAATGGAACTTCTGGGTCATATGGTCACTCCGGGGTGAAACATCCAGGGACCTACAAAACTCTTTTCCAGAATGACTATCTCCTTTTACCATCCCACTAGTAATGTATGTTCTAACATCTGTGCAATCTCAGCATCACTAACCCTTACACTGACTGTCTTTTCTATTAAGTAGACCCCTGCTCATTCAGAGTTTCCCCTCACATAGTGAGTGACAAAACTGGGTCTTTTCTGCGAACCAAGAAAGGATACTAGCTGGAGAAAGCCAATGATGTCTGCTATTTCACTGCTGGCTGGAGGAGTACTGCTAGCCCGCAATGCACCTCTCAATGAATTAGAACAGGACGCCCAGTTACATGGGCATAGAATTCTATCTGGAGACAGACTTTGGGCTAATTTAGAAATAGGGGCAGGTCCAGGACTCGAGACTGGAAGAGGAAAGGCTGGCTAGTGTGGTGAGCCTGGTTACTCTTTTGGTGGATATTATGGTGTGGGAAACTCTCTGGACAGACATGTTGAATGATAGTGGTTTAGCCTCAAATGAGACAAAGCTATGCATCTGGTATTCTTTTAAAGCCTTGAGTATTTAAAAGGAAAACAAAACAAAAAGCTGTGCTTGCATTTCAGCATGATCCTTGCACCCTTGGATCATCTGGAACCAAGTCAAAAATTCAGCCATGTAGGCCTTGCCCAAGTCTTGCTGAATCAGCATCTACATTTTAACAAGATCCTGCTGAGGATCTGTAGACAAGGAAATTTGAGTACTGGTCTGACGACCTTTGCCAAAACAGAGTGGCTTGCCTGTTTAGAATCGCCACACAATGGCTCACTTCCTCTCCTCTCCCTTTTGTGGTTGGTTTTGATTTCATCACTGAATGATTTGGACTTCCATTTGTAAGTCCTTTACATTCCCGAGATAAACATGTACACCTTTAGGTTTCTATTCCCCTCTAGCTCAAAACACAAACATAAATCTTCAGGCCCTCCATTCTGGGTTTTTTTGTTTGTTTGTTTTTTGTTTTTACTGTATTGTGTTTTGTTTTGCTCTCTCTGTCTCTCTCTGCCTCCCTGTCTCTGTCTCTCTGTCTCTCTCTGTCTCTGTCTCTGTCTCTGTCTCTCTCTGTCTCTGTGTGTCTCTCTCTGTTTCTCTCTCTCTCTCTCTCTCTCTCTCTCTCTCTCTCTCTCTCTCTCTGCCCTTGATTATTTCTTTTCAAGTCTGCTGACCAGTTCAGCCCCTGCCTGGCCCAACGCAGAACAACAGCAAAGCATATATTAAGTTTGACTTGCATAGCTTTCCTTTGAAGCTAATAATTTTAGCTAGTTAAAAAAAAAAAAAGAACAGTAAGTTGGGTCTAATGTCACAGCTCTGTACCCCCAGGTACATGGGAAGCTAACGCCTGCCTGGGCTACAGATTGAGTCCAAGTTCAGCCTTGGTAACTTAGTGATAGCCTGGCTCAAAAAGCAAAAAGGGAATTTGAGATATGGCTCAGGGAAAAAATGTTTTCCTATCACATGCAAGATGCTAAGTTTAACCCCCAGTATTAAAAAGGGGGGACGGGAGGAAAGAAATGTAGACCAGTCAGGGCTGCTGCTCCTCCTCCTAACAAGACTTGATTCTAATTATTCTGAGAATAATTAGAACTGACTGGCCCTTAATGGCTGAGGCTGAAATTACCTGTCATCATACTAGAAACCAATGTCGTTTTCTTTCTTTCCTTTTTCTTTTTTTTTTTTTT
>CABHPP010056138.1:0-21078 GCA_902168425.1 Peromyscus attwateri
ACAAACCCTATAGTGAGACTAGAGTGTGACAAAAACATAACAAGCCCTCCTCTTCACCAGTGAAGTCACTGCTGTCATGTGCACGAACGCAGTTATAATTTCTAACCTTTATTAAAGAAACATCTGCAAAAGACCAAATTCCTAAGCAGGGATCAAGATAAATAAACCACCCATGTCTTCAGCAAGTCTGAAGAGCTGGGGAACTTTCTGTAAGGCCCAGTTCTTAATACATCTTTACTTCAGCACATTCCCTTGTGTGCAGACATGAAACAATAAAACCACAAAGTCAGTCTTCCTCTGTGCATCTTAAACTTCCAAGGAAGGCTGCAGCCTCAAAGATACCTGAGGTTCCCCTCAACAGAAGCCCAGTCATTTTGGCTCTGCTTAAATACGCTCAGAGAAAAAAGAAGACATCTTTTAGCCCAGCCTCAAGCACAGTTTTAATGAGTCCTTCAAAATGAGGATGAAAAACTTTTTGTGAAGCTTCCTATAAGCACTCACTGGACTCAGAGTTCAAGGCTAGATGGCGTCTACGCAACAAACAAATGAATTCATATTAGGTAGCTGGGTGTGGTGGTATATACCTTTAATTCCAGCCCTGTGGAGGCAAATGTAGCAGAAGAACCATTGCAGGTTTGAGAAGAAAAAGTAGGCAAGCAGGAAGGACGACTAGATCTTGAAAAGCAAAATTTAAGGGAAATAGGTAAGTGAAAGAATGAAAAAACAAGAAAACGGAAGTCCACCTTAAGTTAGTGTGATAGGAGAAACCAATGAGACCATCAGACAAGAGGGTAGCAAGTTCTCTTGACTCACTAAGTAAATATAGCTGTGGACAAGTCTCTGCCTCATGCTTTTAACTTTGTCTACTGTTAGTTTATGAGGAACAAAAAAGCCATTCATTACAAAAAAATTGGAAGAGGGGAACTTATATATTGGTGCACATGATTTGAGGGACCACAGACAGGCAGAACACCAAGGTGCTCAGTGAGCGTGGGTGGAATTCACCCATGGCTCAGTTACTAAGACAATGGCTATCCCTTTGTCTTTCCCCTCCTCTCCCCCAGAGGAAGTATCTTCAAGAATAGAGCCTATGGGGTCTGGAGAGATGGCTCAGTGGTTAAGAGCACTGGCTGTTCTTCCAGAGGACCCAGGTTCAATTTCCAGAACCCACATGGCAGCTCACAACTGTCTGTAACTCCAGTTCCAGGGCACCTGACACCCTCATGCAGGTCAAACACCAATACATATTTTAAAAAAAAAAAAAATAGAGCCTATATTTGACACATGATTTGAAAAGTTACATGGTAGTTTGAATGCTAGGTTTGCATCTTATTAATGCAGCTGTAAAGTATGAGTAATAAAAATATTACAGATGTTTCCAGAGATTTTAAGTGGTTTTATTAATTTGTACCATATCTTGTCAATGAAAAGCCTCTTTTACACATAGTTTTGTAACTTCAAAGACAAATATTTCTAATACTCATATGATTTACTACTTATAAGCCAAACATGTTAATGTTGAAATATTATTTCTCATTAAACTAAATGAAAACCTGGTAGTTGGGCTATGATATTATATACTTGTTGGGTGATTCTCACTCACAGAAGAAATGCATATTTTTGGCTAAGAGAGTATAGAATCAGGATTTACTACTATCTGTCTGTATATAAGAACTAAAAGCCCACAGAAGACAACTGAACCAGCTTGGTAGTGGTGAAATATGTGTACAAATGTATGATGTGTGTACATGTTTGAAAGTATGGGTACACACTTGGTACAGCTGTCCACTCAACACCGTTTGAATGAAGGCTTGAACTCACTACCGAACTATCTATCCAGTCTCAGCTTATTCATTTTAAAGAAAAGAAATTTCCAGAATACAACAGAGAGGAAAAACTCAGTGCCTGGATAAAACAAGTTGAGAATGAGTTCCAAGCCAGCCAGAGATATACAGTAACACTCTTGTCCCCATCCATCCCACAAGAGAATAAATAACTAAAATGATAAATAAGTAAATAAAATTCATTGTTGATTAAAGTTTGTGGGAGCCACAGTGACTCCAGCTTGTGGCTTGATTCCATCTTGACTCAAGGTCAGAGAGTTCAAGCTTGTCTTTGCTCCTTAAGGCTTGATAACAGATGATTGGCCAAAGGTGTGGTTACTAGATGTTTTAAGAGGTATTTATGCTTGCATGTTCCTTGAACCATGGTAAGCAGTCTTTTGCTCTGCTTGCTTTGGGAATAAAAAGGCTGTGAAAAATAAATTTGGGGCTACTGCGGTATTGACTCAGAGCCCTCCCAAACCTATCCTGTATATATTTTCTTTCATGTCTCTGTTTTCCCTAGCAGTTTTTTCTCAATTCTCACTCCCTATCCAGGACTGTTTGACAGGTCAGGCAGAACCCCACAAAAGTGAAATGTTTTTAAAATAACAAGACTGGAAAAGGTAAACTCTCAATGAGGTAAAGGCAATTTCCAGAACACAAATAACATATGTGCATTCAAGTTTCCAAGTGAGGAGGAAAAGAAAAATGTGTGCGAAACACACACACACTTTTATGAAATAATGGCATCTCTTTTGTAGAAGCAGTGATATCTGAAGACTAGTAATAATATATATAATAAGCACAACAAACAAGAAAACATAAGACAAATTATATCTCCAAGTTTGAACCAACACTGACTACTAACTATAAAAGCAGTTCCTAGTGTGGAGAATGACAGCAGATTCTTTTTCAAGAATCATGCAACTAGTAGACAGAAACAGTGTCGTCACTGGTATGCTGCTGGAGAATCACTTTTAACATGGCATTCTATAGAGCAAAAATGACTCTCAAATAAGGAAGTGCTGCTACTCATAATGTATGCACAACTTCCACAACATAACTTTTTAAATAAGGGTCAAACAAAGAACAGTTCATGCATCCATCACATCACCAGCAACTAGAAATACTAAAAATTATTCCAGTAAAAGAAAGTGATACAAGGGCATTTAGATCTAAGAAAGAACAGCATAATTAACGCCAACCAGGTCGATAAATTGAAGTGCTAAATACACAGGGCAGGATTGGGCACACTTTTAATACCAGCACTGGGGAGACAGAGGCAGGCGGGTCTCTGATTTCCAAGCCGGCCCAGTCTATGTAGTGAGTTCCAGGACAGCCAGGACTACATAATGAAGACATTGTCTCAAAAAAACAAGGGGGTAGGGGGTAGGGAGGTGCACATACAAAAAAAAGTACTAAGTGCGTCAATATTTACTTCCACAATGATCTAACCAAAGAGATCACATTTCTGTTTTTTACCTGTTTTTGCTTATGAATATGAAGCACACTTCAGTCACTATAGCCCTAAAATCTTAAGCCAGTATAGAATTTATCTGTTCGTAAAATACTCTTCACATTTGTAAGAGAATTTGGAATATCCTGGTTAGCTAAAGCACAAAAATCTAAATCAAATATTAAAAGAAATGTGGTTGTTATGGAGGCACCAATAACAGTGAATCCATTTAGCCTTAAACAATACTACTAATTCCTATGTTTGGCAGAGATGCTTAAAACTTCAATTCAGTTGTGGTTCTTAAAAACTTCATTCCATTTTATGCTGAGGTGCAGCAATTCCATGTACTAGGTGCTATCTCCTTTCCAAATCTAGAAACCAGAAGTGTCAGGAATCTTTACAGGAAAAGTCAGTTTATGTTTGCACTGAATAATCTAAAACAGTATTTCCTTTATAGATGGCCAACGCTGGCATTATTCTATCTCGTTACTTAGAAACTTTGGCAATTGTTTGGAAAAGCATGTTAGCATATACCAAAGGCATGATTTACTTTGGAAGACTATCTTACTGTCAGTGATTTGGACTTTATAAACTAGGGCCTCTACCCCAAACTGAAAAGATGATCCACACATCAGCCTTCATATATGGTAAGTATCTAATCCACTTCATTTGGAAGACACTGCTCAAACAAGACACTCTAGCAAGCCAGCTCTGTCTTCTATGAAAAGCAACTTCTATGATTATTCCAGGATAGAAGAAATATTTGGGGCTTTAATCTCTAACCCACTCTCCATAGAGGAAAGTTCTAAGGAATTTGAAATGAGAAAAAATAGAGCTATGGATTCTAACTATTTTCTGTCTTCTAAATATATGTCAGGAACAACCATGGCACAAGTATATTGAGCAAATACAGCTTAACATGATTTCCAGGATAGAGCACTTTGTGAGCACAAGCACATTTTAACTGAGAGAATTTTTTTTAAAGCATGTTAGAAGTATCATCACAAGAAAAAAGTGATTTCCTTGGGTGGAAAGTCAGCCCAGATAAGATCAGAATATGAGGTGCCTTCACTGCATATAGACTCTACTATGATATCAACAGCATGACCTCACCATCCTTTACTTTCTCCTTCTCCCAGCTAACAGACAAAAGGCAACTAAGACCATATGCACAGCAGGAGTAGCTAAATGGTAAAAGAACAGCTATCAATTACCAGTTCAGATCCTCCTAGCAATGGGGTTGACTTCGGATATAGAAATCATGACACTGGATTGAGTCTTTTTTCCCACAGGTTCTAAATATCAAATACAATGTAAACGGACTCTACATTCTTCCTACTATCTATTAAGAATAGCAGAGAGAAGCAACATTGGCTGCATGCAGTTCACCCAATTCATGTAATCTGCAGAGTAGAACAAACAACATTAGAAGCTTGATGCTTTATCTTCAGAGATGCACACCCCATTTTTGTATTAGAAAAGTAAAATACACATGAGGTGATAAACACACATTAAGATTAATCCTTAGCACCACAGTAAATACTACACTGAGCAATCTACAGAAATTCCATTTCCAAGTCTGCTTTTAAATACAATGTTGAAATTCAACCCACTAAGTAGGGAACAGGAACAAAGCAAAAGATTTCTTCAAATTGTAAAACAATTAAAAATATACTACTTATGTCATACCTCCTGGCAATATTACCAAGCCACGTATGGCCCTAACAAGACTACTGATTCAAGTCCATAAACCTGCAGCTCTAAGGAAATTAGGACATCTCATGCCAGCATCAAAAAATATTATTGGAGCTACATACCTAGCTGAACAGTTAAGAATATGTACTACTCTTCAAGAGCATGTACTACTCGTTAGGAGGACACGAATTTGATTCACAGGACCAACATCAGACAGCCTTGAGCTCCAGAAGGATCCAACAACCCTGGCTTCTGCAGGCACCTCCACTCATGTGCAGATACCAACATAGCAACACATGTGCATACATTAATAAAAATTTTGAAAATTTAAAATTAGTTATGAAAACTCACCATCACCTGTCCAACCATAAGCCACACACATAGCTAAGTTTTACTAGTAGAGTTTGACTGTTAGCTCAAAAAGATACTGCACTGAATGCTACTTTTCCCCTTGTATTTTCTTTAGCTCCAATGAATTCTTTTGCTTTAATTAAAAAATTTTTTTTTAATTTTACATATATGACTATTTCTCCTGAATGTATGAAAGTTACCGCATACAAATCAGATCCCCTAGAACTGGACTTACAGGTGGTTGGGTGCTGGGAATCAAACCTAGGTCCTCTGCAAAAGCAACAAGTGCTCTTTACTACTGAGTCATCTCTCTAGCACCCTACAATAAATGCTTAAACTTAGTAAGAAAGATATTTGACACAACAACAGAAAAGATGATTAGTGGTGGCTAAATTTTAGCACTAACAAGTTGTTTCCTTGTTCTATCGTCCTATAAATTCAGATTAAATGACTGCTTTTCCCTCAGCTACCCAACCTCACAATGTATAAAAAGTCAGTAGCAGTGTCATCCAGGTAATGAGACCTCCTGACACTGGGTTTGGTCAGTCACACTCGCAGTAGTGCATATTGGCTTATATAACCAGAGACTCAAATAGGAGGTCAAAGGCTGAGGCCAGAGACATGGGCACCACCCAGGCTAGAAGGAACAGATAATGTCACACATTACAATGTATTTACTCAAGAGACTGCTTTTTCTCCTCCCCACCCCCCTCCAGCCTTCAAATCTAGGGCTGGTTCCCTTTACAAATGGAGAAAGAGGATCCTTATGGAATACAGTAACGGGCTCATCATTGAGACCCTCACTGAGTCTGTGTGCTGATAGATTCCTCTTATGTTCTTGCTCACTATACTAAAAAAATCAAATAGATGAATTAAGACAGTGGTGAGAAGTGAGAGGCAATGACAGTAGAAGTCAAGAGATCATATGCTGTTAGACACTAGGA
Source organism: Peromyscus attwateri (assembly GCA_902168425.1). Classification (NCBI taxonomy): domain Eukaryota; kingdom Metazoa; phylum Chordata; class Mammalia; order Rodentia; family Cricetidae; genus Peromyscus; species Peromyscus attwateri. The sequence continues at coordinate 6,270 of CABHPP010056138.1, forward strand.
AAGGCAAACTAAGAATCTGAGCTATGCATCTCAACTTTCAAAAAAAAAACTATTAAGTATAATATAAACACATGGCTAACTTCCTTTCCCTTAATTTTGCAGTATGCTTGGTTAGAGAGAGACATCTAAATGGATTCCTAAGGGTAACTATAATGTAAGATGAAATCAGCCAGGAAGCTCAAACCAAGGGAATCTTTCCTTTTAATAATATAGTCATAAAGATAATAATACAGTAAACTACCAAATGCAAACAAACTGAAAAGTAAATCTGAAAGGGGATGGACAATAAATAAGACATGAAACAGGGTGAATGAATACCAGCGAGGAGATTTTTCAAGACCCAGATAGAACTGTTATGTAGTATCCTTGCCACAAATCTTGAAACAGCTTTAGTCCTTATTGAACTATATTAAGTAATGTAGGTAAATCATTTAGAGATGACAGTGTTATGGGTGAAGAACTGATCCTACAGTTTGGTTAAAAGTAGACATATTAAGATTATACACAGTAAATTCTAGTTTCGTTTGACAAGAACAATACCTTTCAATAATACCACATTAAGTCTATAATATTGGGGGGAGGGGGGTTAAGAATCTCTCTTCACAATTGGCAAAACCAAATCTAACATATATTTCAGAACATCTCCTATAAGAAGAAACATGACTATTTAGGCATCAAAATGGTTGACTCTGGTCAATTGTTATGGCAGGCCATAACATCTTTGATTATTACTACTCCTATTTAGAAAGTCTCAGCTCTGACTCCTCTGTGAAAATCAGGAGATTGTGAGTAGATTTACACTCGTTCCCATGTGGCAAAAACATTAGCAACCAAATTTGCAGTCCCTGTTTCATGATAAATTCACTAATACTTTTAGCCTCGGGTACTAACCTTTTCCTCGACGGCCCTTCTTCAAAATCTGAAGAACTAACATCGTTGCTAGTAGAGGACACTTGGGATGCATCGTCCTTCTCATTCTCTGACTGCTCTGACGCTGGTCCTAATGCCTTAGACTGGTCATTACCAAGGAGCCCTACAGGTGAGAAAAGGACAAACACTTAAATACATTATTAGGAGCCGCATTTTTCCACAGTCAACCCTGTGTAACAGCTGACAAGGACGGAAGAAAACTTACAAGCACATACAAACCCTCTGGAAGGGTAAAGAAGAATTAAGCCTCATTCTATAAGGGAGTCAAAGGCCTACCTAACAGGAAACAAGTAAGAGAAGGAAATCCAAGATGTAGGTGTGGGGGAGAAGAGGAGACACAGGAGATGGTGTTGGTACATAGACGGGGTGTCAATATGCAGCCCAGTCTGGCCTGAATGCCTGATCCTCCTACCTCAGCCTCTTAAATGCTAGGATAAAAAACCTGACTTGCCGGGCAGTGGTGGCGCACGCCTTTAATCCCAGCACTCGGGAGGCAGAGCCAGGCGGATCTCTGTGAGTTCGAGGCCAGCCTGGGCTACCAAGTGAGCTCCAGGAAAGGCGCAAAGCTACACAGAGAAACCCTGTCTCGAAAAACCCAAAAAAAAAAAAACCTGACTAAATAAAGCACATTTTTAATCATCTCTTGTGCCTGAAGGGTGGAAAAGTTAAAAGAAATGACAATTATCATGAAATCCAACTAGCTGTTTTTTAAATAAGTAGCAATTAGTAAATGTTTACTAAATATAATAAAATCACTTTTGGAACTGCCGTTAAAACCAATTAATACCAGTCCCATGTAGAAATTTCATTACCTCATAACCACATCTTAGAGTCAAACTAGAAATCCTAATGCAGCCATTAGTTTAGCTGGTAGAGAAATGGGTAGGACACTCAATCATTGGGGCTCTACAAACTATACTTCAAAAGCCATACTATACTTCAAAAGCCATTAGAAATGTGACTGGGGCCAAAGTCCAGTTCAATTCCTTTGTAAGAGAGAGAATAAAATTTGAGACCCCTCCCTTCAAAAATGTAGTACATGGAAGTGTATGTGGCTAAATTTATCAGGAAAAAGTGAAAGGAAGAAGATTAAGTTTTCTACTGTGTTCACAGGGACCAAACACAACACAAATGTTCCTACATTTATTTAGCACTACACATGAAGAAACTTTACACATCCAGGGAAAGAGCAGTGAAGTCAAGTCAGTGCAGCCAGGCAAGGAGACCAGTAAAGAATGAAATCACCTACCAACACAAAAAGATGAAATAGGAGACTACTTTAAACTTAGTAATGGAAAGAAACCAAAGGAAGTGCTGCTGGGTGAGGACGGGTAAGAAATGGTCTTCTGCCCTCTGAAGTTTGCCACTTCAGACTCATGTGAGAACGTGAAGCTATTAGATTGCAGCTTTGCTCCTGTCTTCCAGGAACTAAAGGCAGACACAGGAAGAATAGCAGACTCTTCAATTTGAACTTGTCTCAGATTCACATATGTCCTGTTCTACACAACTAGTTCTCCCTCCCAGGTGATGCAAAGCTAGTTGAAGTCCATGTCTACTGTCAGTTAATAGAAGACCTATTGTTCCTGAGCCATAAATAAGCTGGGGTAAACCTATATAAGAACCCAGGCAATTGACTATGACCATGGGCAATATTTCAAAAATACCCAACAAATTCTATCTACTTTTTTTTTTTTTTCAGTAGTTCTATCAAGAGAAACCCAGCCATACCACTCTTGGGCATATACCCAAGGAATGATCACTCATACCACAAAGATACATGCTCAACTATGTTCATAGCAGCACTATTTGTAATAGCCAGAACCTGGAAACAACCTAGATGACCGTCACCTGAAGAATGGATTAAGAAAATGTGGTACATATACACAATGGAGTACTTCTCAGCAGAGAAAAACAATGACAGCATGAAATTTGCTGGCAAATGGATGGAACTAGAAAATATCATCCTGAGTGAGGTAACCCAAACCCAGAAAGACAAACATGGTATGTACTCCCTCATAAGTGGATACTAGATATAAAGCAAAGAACAATCAGATTGCAACCCACAGAACCAGGGAGGCTATATAGCAGGGGGGACCCTAGGGTAACTGTGGCTTATAATAAGTTTTGGTTTTATTCAATTACTGGGCAAGCCTCAATGAAACATTTCACTATTAGGATAAGAATTTATACTGTATCAAGCTGATAACAGATAGATAGATAGATAGATAGATAGATAGATAGATAGATAGATAGACAGACAGACAGACAGACAGATAGATAGATAGATAGATAGATAGATAGATAGATATAGATATAGATAGAATAAAGCAAAAAAAAAAAAAAAACCCACCAAACCCCCATTAAGAGTAGGAAAGGGTAGGGGGATGAATGTACACATCTAAAAGTCTTCAAAGGACCCCTCCCCACAATAACTATTAAGCACAGATACTAGGGACTGCATGAGAAAATTGTGTGAGATGTACTTTGGACTTTTAGCAGATCTTATGCACTCAGTGTGAGGCAAGAGAGAAGAATGAAGCTGCTCTGATTCTAAGACAAGACTGAGCCATTAAAGGGAGTAGAAATAGGGGCTCCATTATCCACCTTAGGGCACTTCAAGTTTTTCCCATTCCAAGTCCCACAAGGAAGACTAGAGAGCATCATAGTTAGTGTTTGAATCAGACCTTTTATGAAGGAGAACTAACTTTATTCTGTACATGAACATGTTTTGAATTTGAGTACTCCCATCTTGTATAAAAATTATTCAGAAAATTACACTACTTTTAGTTTCCTATATGCTTGGATAAAACACCCCTCATTCACTTCCATTCTCTTGTTCACATCTCCAACTACTGCACTTAATTCCTAATGTTTTAGAATAAATCATAGACCCTGTCTGATCTAGGAGAGCTGGATCAGCAAAATAAACTATGATGCCAAAGGGCAGAATGGCCATCATGGTACCATTAGAAGGGCTAATGTGTGCTGCCTTTTCTTCTGAGTGCCTAACACAGTCCTGTCAATGTTATCAATTATTATTTTTAGTCAGGAATAAATAATGCAACAACATCCCCTCCCATACACACACCCCATTTTTAATCTTTTCTAAACCCCCACCACCACCATTTTACTGCTAACACAAACATATGTTGGAGACAGGCGGTTAAACAGAGAGGGAAAACTCAACGGCCCTAACTAAGATCCAGCCAGCCTCTGTGCATTTGTTCTCTGCCATTAATATTCAGTAGGTTGAACTTAAATTAAACCAGTCTATTGTCTTTCACAAAAGCAATAAATATGAGCTGAAAATTCAGAATCACTGGTATAAAGACAGCTTGGGGGCTGGGCCTGCCACCTCAGCTAGACACCATAAGCTGACAGAAGCAACGTGATACAGCCTGGACATTACTTGTCCACCACTACACAACCCAGATAACCCCTCCAAGAAATTAAATACAACAGCAAGCTGCTACCAGGGACTCTGAAAGCTCAGTAGCTATTCATCTCATCTCCCAAATTAGCAACAAATGAAAAACCTCCCAGCACCACACAAGGGTCTGGAACAGCAGCAGAAAGGAGCAAAATGAATTCACGTTGGAAACTGGAGATACTGTGTGCATGGTGAGCCTTTCTCCATGTTGCCCTCACATGAAAACATGTAGGCAAAGTGAAACACAACTTAGGCAAAGCCTCCTTCAACTAAAGATTTTTTAAGCAATCAATGATAACACGAGATTACAAAAATATGTTCTGTATATACATATAAACACAAGATATTTATTTTCTAACACCTTGAAAACATGTGGAGCCTATGATTTTATGTTTTAAACACAAAGAAGGCATGGCAGAATACAAAACCAAAGGAAAACTCTATCCCACAAAGACATGCCAAAAGGGTTAAAAAGAAATGAAAACAAGAAGGGCTTTGAAGCTATGCCAGTGTTTCTCAAACATCTGGAGCACACCAAACTTATTAGCATATTAGGGAGAGCCAATGTTTTTAGCTTTGTTGTACAAAAGTATGCACAAAAGGTAATTCTGTGTTACAGAGCCAATGCCGTCTGCCACCCTGTTACTGTGACACAAGGTATCATATTACATATTAAACAGTCAAGCATCCAAAGAGCTTTCTTTTTCAACAGCAATTTATCATTCTGTATGTGCCCACACATATGTGTTCACTTTCAGCTGGGAGGAAGATCATAATAAGCAGCCTCCTTGGTTAAGGCAGAGACCCTCTCTGAGGTAATCAGAATGCATGGTTTGCCGCCATTACTAGTGAAAAAACGGAGCCTTGGTTCCCTCAGACTGAATGAAACATTGGCTTGTCTGCTTTTCAAACAGTACAGGCATTCTGATGCCGGGCCAGCTTCACATGTGAATGTGGATATTAACCCTCAACTGTACACATGCAGGTCAGCAGTGAACATCCAACAAAACAAGGAGGGTAGGGGTGAGCAGGGCAGAGCCTGAGAAGCCCAGCCCTGGTTTGTCCATTGACATGCTTATACCAGATCCATACTGATGTGGCTGAGAACAAATGACAGTCATAAGGCAGGATCTAAATGACACTTATGGTCAACGAGGCGCAAATGAAAATGGCTTCATACCTCGGATTATAGGAAATAATTATCCTTCTCTCTCACGAGAACAACCCCTCAGCCAACTGAGGCTCCCCTTTGTCTACTCTCAAATCAGCATTGGAGATTTCCCATTTTAGTTTAAAAAAAAAAAAAGGTAATTAAAATCCCAGCCCCTATGTAACCTCAAAATAAATTCAAACTACAGAGGAGTAACACTGGATTTTGCTCATTTCTGTCACATATAAAAAATATAGATAATTCATACAAGAGACCTTTTCCCACCAATCTCAGTTCCCACAAACATAATCTTCAGAAATCTAAACCCCCTTTGCAAGGCGCATATTTTGATAAAAGATGCTATGGCCCAACACGGTGACAGCAAAAAAATTGGACTACAGGTTAGAGAACTGTTTCTGATCAAACAAGGCAGCTACGGCCCCAGGGCACCCGGAGCCTTTCCTCACTTTGAGCAATGTAAGAAAAGGCCTAGTGGCCATCTCAATACACTGTAGCAGGTTCACCAATAGTCTGGATGACTTAATCCCTGTGTGAAAGAGAGCCACATCACCCAAAGACAAAAGATACCCCTTTTCAAGCATCTTAACCAACAGTCACAAGAGGAAAGAAGGCTCCAACAACAAGTATCAACAAAACAAAGCTGACGGATGAACTTTATATACTTTTTTTAAAATTTCTAGTTTTCAGAAAAATATTCTGAATCAGCCCAGAGGCGATAAGAGCACTTGTTTTGGCATAAACCCTCATTTCTTGGGCTCAAAGCTCAAGCACACAATATATTAATCATTTCTCAGTTTCACTCATTCATGCTAATCATGACATCTATAGCAATTAGAACAAGTTGACTTCAGGACTTCCCTCAAACATCCTCAGTGTTTATATGTAATCATTACTCCGCTATCTCAGGCTCTAACTTCTAAATCCATCCACCATCCCAACATCTGTTTACATTTCACACTGACAAAAAGGTCAAACACCTACCTGCCTATCAGGCAACCTATTTACAAGCAACCAGCCATAGTGCAGATCCTTGGATCTCCAGTTACTGAAAATGGCTTCCCAGATTTAAGGCCCAGCACCAACCATCTCAGGTCAAAAGCTACCTTCCATATAATAAAAAGCACATAACAGGCAATACTGGCCTTTAGAAGGCTGCTGTGGGAAATGAGCTGCAGGACAATGGAACAGATAAGCACAAGAGGTTTTTTTATTTTTTTTTTAACTTTTGTTTTAAAATGCATCAATGAGACCAGTGTTTACAAAGTCTTCTATTGAGGCATGGCAAAACTTGGTATTCCATACAGATAGCTAAAGATTTTCTGTAAGAAAATACAATGTTTGCACATGTTTGATCTTCAAAGCTTCTTATCACTGAATTTACCCCTCAAATGAAGTACCAAAATGAAGCAGTTCTCCAAAGCAAGTGAAAAAATCTGGGTTATAGGACATCAATGAATGTCATAAACTTAATGAGTTTGTGCACTTATCTTTCCTTTCCCCAGCCAATGCTGCACATGAACCACACAATTTATCAAAACCTTGGCTACACTTAGACACATAAAGGTTCCAAGTTATGTTTTGTTTGTAGCATAAGAAAGATTTCCTCTAAGCTCATTACCTCAATTGCACATAAACAAATCAATTGCCTACCCACTTTTTAGATAACTATATTGAGAGTCCAAACAACCATACCCGATGATAGGTGCTTCCCAACAACAATCTTTCTAATACTGAAATAAAAAGCTGGAATATAATAAAAAGCAAGACTGTAGGAATGTGGCCACAATCTGCCCCCAACTAATGGGATCCAATATTCATCTGACTTTATACACTTAATGCAAATATGGAATGCTACAAAATGCAAGGAAATAAAGGAACAAATACAGAACCAAATATAGGGAAAAATAACCAGAATCACTTAAACATGTGGCCTCTATTTACATGCCTCAGTTTCCTCCATATTTTAAGGGAAGAATAACATAAAAAGAATGGAACAAGGGAAATAATACCAAACATTTATAAAAGAAACTTGATGTAGAGTGAGGATGACATGACTTAACTTTAATCAATCATCTATTTTTAAATGATGGCAAATGATCATATATGTTGGTAAATTAATGTTAATAAAGAGATCAGCTTTTGCTGAATGGCTGGTCAGTCCCCAGAGAAATGTCTAAATTCATACAAGCCTGGTTAAACTGCAGATTTGGTCAAAATGGTCAAGAGAGCTTAATGCGTTAAAAACGGCACTAATTCTCTCTTGTAAATTTCCACGGTATCTTTAGGCTCTAGTAGGAGCCACCATTGCCCTTAGGGAAGATATAAAATCTAAAAGAATATTAAGCAAATCCAAACACGTTTTACATAGTGTGTGTGTGTGTGTGTGTGTGTGTGTGTGTGTCCCTTGCCACCCATTATAGATAGAATCAGGACCCCCAGCAGGAAAACCCACAAAGGCCTATTTCTCCAACAAAAGCCAAATCAGACTGAAACAAATCACAAGCTATTTGTTTTTTCTTTTATTTATAAGAACAGACCTTCTATCCCAGGTTCCTCAAGATAAGCCACCAAAAACTGCACCTGACAGACCCGTGGAGCAGCCATCCTCAGAGCCGGATCATTGCAGAGACAGAGGAAGAAGGACAGAGGAAGGGAGGGAGGGAGGAAGGAAGAGCGCAGTGAGGCAGGCTCCCGAGCACTTGTCAACAATCCTCCCCTGTACGTAATAAGCAAGCGGCAGTGCAGATTCCGCACGGCAATAGGACAGTCGAACAGCAGCGGGGCCAAGGGGGAGGGGAGACAGTCGGGAGAGAACATTATTTATGTGCCTGGAAGAGAATCGAACATTGAAGAGGAGGGGGCATCTGGCTGGCTTTTCCCCTCGCTGGTTTTTACCATCTTTATAAATTAAAATGAGAAAAGGCAAAAGAAAATAGCTTTCCATCCTGCCATTTCCCCGGACCTGCAATGCAGGCAAATCAAAATTACAGAATTTCTGGCACTTAGGGGGAGGGGATATGTTGGCAAGGGACAGTCACAATTTAATTGTACAGACTTTTGTGTTCAAGAGATGGCCTGCTGTACCGTGCACTAAACACCTCCTCCCTCCTGCACACACCCATCTCCAACAACAGCGGCAACAAGGGCGGTGTTTCAATGGTATCCCTTTTTAATATCATAATCTGTGTCATTCAGCACTTGCCTTTTATTTATTTTTATTTGTTTTTTTGGCTGGGAAACCTGGGCAGCTCTCCAGACAGACTGCAGAAATCTCTCTTCACACGCTCCTCCTCCAGCCCCTCCCTCCACTTCCTGCAATTCCAGCCACCATGGGAGCTTCATTACTCATGAAGTGACGGAGTGGGCAGACATGAGCCCCTGCCAGCCACAGGACACCCCTCCCCCAGCCATGTTAGGCACCTCCCCATTGCACATAAATTGATCTAATCTAATCAAGCTGAAGCTGTTTTCCCTCATTGTTTCTTGAGGATCTTTCACAAAACAGGCTCTGTAGCCTGGCAGCTGCTGAGGGGTGAAAAAGGCAGGCATCCAACTGGCCTCCAATAACTCGAGTGCATGTCTCTTTTTTGATTTTTCAAAGTCAATTTCTTTGAAGCTTTTGAACTTCATCTGGCAATGATGATGTGCAAAACACATGCTTTACACTACCCACATGCTTCTTTCTCTTTATGCTCTTACAGGGAAACTAAAGATGGTGGCTGAGCCCATCCAGGGGCTGGCTCCATGGGGCACTGAAAGTTCTCCTAGAAGATTTATACCAGGGCACTGGGAAACCCCATCCTAATACTTTGACTCTTGTTTAATCTTTCCTGGCTCTTAAAACACAAGCTCTAACTTAATTGAAACCTTGCAAATGCTAAAGGCAGATACTAGCTTTTTCCTGACATCATCTGCCTAGCAGTTAGTTACCATGGTCATTTCATAGGTCACCATGCCAGACATACTTAAACACAGCATCTCCTCAGGATGAAGGCAACAATCTTCCTGTAACTCTATGTGATACCCACCACTTTTAAATAACAATTAGAAATAGGACCTTATAGATATATGGCCTGGTGCATCTCTCTATTTTATAGATGAAAAACTGTGGCTTAGGCTAGGCTGGTTTGCAACCATACTCCAAGTCAGAGAGAAGGTCATTCAAGAGTTCTGTAGCATTAGGGGACAAGTAATATTTAACATACAAGTACAGCTTCTAGAAAGAGGGGATTCTCTACAACCTTTCCCAACAGAGACCCACAAAACTCTTTCCCATGCAAACCGCTCTTGCAATGCTTTGCAAGTGATTGGCATATGTCCCTCTGCAGCATAAATCACACACAGTCAACTGAGGACATTTAGGAGATGGGTATCTTCTTTTTTCCCCCTTTTCCCATTTTCAGGATTAATCTAGGATGAAGAGCACCCACAGCAGGGAAGAGGAAAAAAGATAGGCAGATATTTTGATAAATACCAAGTATGGGGAAATGAGGTTGAGAAAGGGTATCTGAAACATATATAGCTTAGAGAATCATATACAAATTCTAGGTTTCCCTTAACAAACCCCACCCCCACTCTGAGAAGGCCAAACCAAAAGAAACCAGGTGTTTATGTTTGTCAAATTATCTTCTGTTACAAGTTAATCCCACTTCCACTCAGGCCTTTCAGTGGCTCTGAGGCACAAATGAGAGTTGGGACACCAGTCGATGAAATGCTGGTCTACTATCTATTGTCTTGAGTTTGATATTCTACTATTAGAGGTAAGTTCCAATCTTAAACTTGCCTTCCTCTCAACTCTTATAAAACGACTTATGATACAGAACAGCAGTTATCCCTCTGCTTATCTTGACTTCCTTGTTCAGAGGCACTTGAAATCATTTTCAGTGTGTTCCTATATACCATGGAGCAATTCCACTGTTGCTCTCCCCAGAAAAGTGTTAGTTTCTCCTGGATACATATCTCGGAGAATTAGTGGAAATCCTTAGACACAAAAATGTTCAGTTACAAGTGGAATGAATAGCAAATTGGTTCCCCAAGCAGGTGTCAGACACTACATGTACACCAGTATGCTGTCATGATAGTTTCGAAACTATGTTGACATGAAGACACCAGAAAACAAAGCACTGAGCTCAAAATGCTACTTCTTAAGAGGCTGTAATTTCTGGAAGGATCTCATACCAAATCAATTCTATGCAGCCATGCAGGTACATGGCTGCCTTTACCTAAATATTGCCTAAATCTCAGGACACTTGAGAACACATTTTGCCTCTTCCATAATCAATAATCTCTACCATTTCATTACCATCATGTTGGGAAAACTCCAACAAATTCTCTAGGTGCATTTAGCTTCTTAAAAAAATAAATAACCAGAGCAAATTCCAACTCATACGATGTCTTGTCTTCTAAGAGACAGACATTTTATGTCTTATTCCATTTTGAGTAAGTTAAAACTGTACTATTTAAAGACCTGTTGCTTTAGAAGGCTAAGACCTTTTGTAATTCAAATAACCAACCTGAAAGGTAAGCTAAGCTGTCTGTAGTGGCTTACAATTGAGAAGGCTAAGACAGGAGAACCACAAGTTCATGACAAGTCTAGGCTACAGTAAGCTCCAGGTTACCTGGGGCCATATAATTTAAATATTGCTCTTAAAAGGGCAAACAAGCACAATCACTCAGCCCATATTGAGAGACAACTGTAAAAAGGAAAAAAAAGGCAAGCCTTGAGAGTTGTAGCACATCAAGGAAAGGTTCATTCACAACCCGAAGCTGAACAGACACATTTGAGTTTTGTGTAATTATTCCCAACAATGCAAGAAGTCCATACAAAAAAAGAAGACAGTATAGGCTGCCATATGAGTTAACTGACAGATTACAAGGCTGTGGAGCCTCAAATTTTTCAGAAAAGAAATGTGGGCTTTTAATGACCAGACTGTATGGAGCTATGAAAGACTACCAATCCATAGCCAATACACTCCATATCTGTGGATTCAAACAATCACAGATTTTAAAAAAGAAAAAAGAATTGAGGACAATATTTTACAGCAGGGTTTAAGAATTGACTCAGAAGACTGGGGTGCTCTTTCAGAGGATCCAGGATCAATCATCAAGGCCCAAAAGTCAACTCACACTGGAATCCCACACCCTCTTTTGGCTTCCTCGGGCACTGCACATACATGGTACACAGACATACATGCAGGAAAATCATCCATACACAAAAAATAAAAAATAAATCTTAAAAAAAAAAAACCCTGTCTCTTACAGTGCTCATTTCCTAAACAACAAGACAGCATAGCTATTTCCAGACTCTCTGATCTGTGTTAGAGATAAACTAATCTAGAAATGCTCTAAGGTAAACAGAAGGCTCTGCACAGGCTATTTGTATTCATGTTGGACCTCACTCTATTGCCCAGACTGGACTGAAATGACAATTCTTCTGCTTTGTCTCTCAAGCAACAGAGACTACAAGCACAAGACACCATGCCTGACTATACAGTTCCACCAAAGAAATGGCGCTTCCATGATCTTTGGTATCTACAGGAATCCCAACAATTTAGTCAAGGGATGCCTATACCCTAATGTGTCTGCTGGTGCTGTGGCCAAATTTCATTGCATGAATTTTTTTCTTTAAAAAAAGGAGTGGGGGACACTATCCACTATGCTACTACTTGGCTCTTAAAACTATTATTGTTATTATTATTAGTATTATTATTATTATTACTATTATTATTAAAATGCAGGTACTCTGGCGATTGTATAGTAAGTATTACTTGTGGAGGTTTTTATATACCTGAAATTTCATACGCTGGCTCTATACCAAGCAGAACTGAGTCTAACACACAGATCTGGCTTGGAAGCCTTCCAACTGGGGCTGCACTGTGTAATGCGTGCAGTTGCCCTGTTAACATCAGTCCACACCATACAATTATAAAATGAGGCCACTAACTTTAATAACTTAGAAGAGTGACCCATGTAAGTGGGCAAATTTAGTAAAACTGCCCTGTTCATGCTAATAAAACAGTGCTACAATTAACTAGAGCAAAAACAAACAAAAACACCTCAGAGAAAATAACACTCATGGACAATTTTAGTCTGGCAAAGACATCACTAAGAGCAAGATGGGTCAGAGCTGACAGCACAAGCAGAACAGGATGGGCTGTTCTGTTCTAGTTCTGCTGTCCTTGCTGACTGAGTAGTCACAGAAACACTCTGCCTTAGTTTCCTCGCCTACTAGGCAGAGTAACAGCAAGACAGACAAAAGGGTCTTTACCATTATCTGCCTTATTAATTAGCTTCCATGCATAAAATCATTTAAAATTTTTTAGAGAGGATTTTAGGGGAGAAGCGATCATCTCTGACTACAGAGCTAGCTCCAAACAACATGGACTACATGAAACCCTAACAACAACAAAAGACATGTGTGTAGGTAATGGTGACATGCTTTTGGTCCCAGCACTCAGGAGACAGAAGCAGGCAATATCATACCTGTTATGAGTTAGATATAGCCTAATAGATCGGAGATTCCAAGCCAGTTAATGCTCCGCAGTGATATACAGTACGGGGACACATATACACATATACATTCTCCCACGAAATGTGCATCCACACAGCAAGTGGTGACAGACAGGCAGCCTCCCTATGGAAACATGACTCTCTCAAAGAATCTCCTTCATTGTTCTCCAGAAGAGAAAATACAAGGTAAAGTGTCTGGTGCAGAACCCCATTCCTACGTCATGGATGTGAAATGCCCAGGATGCTATAAAACCACCACAGTCTTTAGTCATGCGCAACAGCAGTCTGTGAGTTGGCTGCTCCACTATCCTCTATCAGTGCATAGGCAGAAAAAAGTGTGGCTGACAGAAGGATGTTCCTTCAAGAGAAAGCAGCGCTGAAAGTATCCTGATTAAGATACTTTCATCTCAATAAACACATTTTGGATGAGGTAGGGGGTGAGATTCATGTATTTATTTTTATGTATGTGAGTGCTCTATCTGCATGTACGCCTGTATGAAGAGGGCACCAGACCCCACTACAGATGATTGTGAGTCACCATGTGGTTGCTGGGAATTGAACTCAGGTCCTCTAAAATAGCAGCCAGTGCTCTTAACCGCTGAGCCATTTCTCCAGCCCAGGGAGATTGATTTTTAAATTACTGTATTAAACATATTTGAAAAGGGCTGAATGAATTTTAAAAGGTAGATAAGAAGCGATACCAAGTTAAAGATGGTGATGATCAATCTTTTGAGAATACTCTGAACATGCTATGAATACAGTGTAAGCAAAATTCATTCAGAAACATGGGGAGGGGAGTGCTGCTAGAGGGAAAAAGAAAGGGATGCATGTCCTCTGAACTTAAGAAGTAATGAACACAAAATTTTTCACTGGAAAATTGTTAAAGAAAGGGGTGACTACTGAGGAGCATCATCAAAGTTCTTTTAGCTTGATTCTCTCATACACAGCCAGTGATGTAAACTAATAAAACACTTTAGAAACTGGCTGGCAAGATATCTCAGTGGATAAAAGCGTTTGCAATGCAAGACTAGCCAGAACCCATAGTGGAAAGAGAGAATGGACTCCTGAAAGCTGTTCTCTAATCTTCATACATGAGTGCATATTTGCACATATTCAAATCACACATGCACAATTACACACAATTATAGGATGTTTTTGTAAAATGGATGCCAACATGTCAATGCCACAGTTCAATAATATCATACCTAGAAGTTAATACTAAAAATGAGAAAACAACAATTCATTTTGTGACTATTTCTAGTGTTTAGAAAGAGTGTCTAGTGTCCATTGTCTATCTTCTGCTCTTTGGGTCTCCATTGTGATTTCTGAGACCTTCCTTGACTCTCAGGCCACATCAAGATGGCTTCCAAAACTATTCCTAATGAAAATCACTCTTTTGTAGTTGACTTGGTACTACCCCCTGACTCCTGGTCTTAGAACTAACTCACCCACCACTCATAGATTAAGTGCCACTTGAACTGAAGCAGATGGGCACTCACATTTTGCAGACCACAGGATTCTGGAGACAGACACACCATACTGCTTGGTTCCTTCAGACTTCAGAAAGGTCTCCCATGCATTCATCCACATTCCACAGAAACATACAAAAGTCTCCTGGTCCAACAATAAATACATTGTAGAACCAAAGAGTAGAAGATAGTTAATATGCTGTAAATACTAATGTCATTTTCTGCTACACCCAACAAGATAAAGCCACTGTACAGGGTGGGTGTGTGTGTGTGTGTGTGTGTGTGTGTGTGTGTGTGTGT
>CABHPP010056147.1:0-52040 GCA_902168425.1 Peromyscus attwateri
TTTTTTTTTTTTTTTTTTGTTCTTGAACATCCAAACATCATGCTTTTCAAAGCCTGGTCCCAATTATAAAAAACCTTCTCCAAAAGTCTCCTTGCAATACCCGAAGAGCTGACACACTCACCTGTCACCTTCACGATGACTGTGGCAGAGTCAAACCCGAGATTTTTGGCTTCTGGAAATGGTGTATGGATTCCATTCTTCCCAGCCTTATCTAACCACTCATATCTTTTATAGCTGAGAGCCTACCTCAGTTATGGGAAACATCTATGACTAAATTCTGGAGACTTTAGATCATGACACTCAGTTTCTTCATCAAGAATATAAAGAAAACTCATCACAACAATAAAACACAGCAGTATTTTTAAGCCAAGTGCTTACCTTTGAATACTTCTGTAGCTCCTCATCATCTGCAATCTGTGTGTCCAGAGTAGCTACCTACATTTATAAGAAAAACATTTCCATACCTATATGAGCATAATTTCATTTCCTCTTATTTTCTGATATATCAGCAAACCCAGCACATTGATAACTCATCTGAAAATATCCAGTATTTCTGAAATCCATAAGTATAGCACATACCAATACATTTGATTTTTTGTTAGTCTCTACACTAATCTTTTCATCCTAAATTATGCAACAGTTGAACTGAAGGTGACATATAATTTGACTTCTTGCCCTCCCTTTGCATGGGCTGCATTTTATTAACAACTTACAGATGCAAGTCATCAGTAAAGTACTTTTCCTTGCAAGAAATTCATTTCTAAACATGTCTACCAACTTAGACTAATATCTGAACAACACATACACATACATCTTTTAGTATTGTGAGGTTGCTCAAGTTTTCATGAAGGTGTACTATGTGTATACACTGACATCAGCTCTAAACTACTTATGATACCTAATACAAGGAAAATGCTACATAAATATGCCATACATATTGTTTAGGAATGATGATATGAAAACAAAAGTTTGTACCTGTTCAGTTCTGATGAAAATTTCCCCCAAATGTGTTTAAACTATAAACAATGTGGAATCTATAAACATGGAGCCAAATATGAAGGTCTAACTATACCAACTTTAAATTCTATGATCCTCCCAATTTTCATAAAATCCTCATTATATTAGATCTGTAAAAATTTTACTCTTGTACCATCAAGTTGGCTCACCGGGGGCTGGAGAGATAATTCAGCATTTAAGAACACTGGCTGCTTTTCCAGAAGACCCCCACAGTGGCTCACAACCCTCCATAACTCCAGTTCTAAGGAATCTGACACCATCCTCTGGCCTCTGTGGCACCAAGCATACAGGTGGTACACATACATACATACTCAGTCAGGCACTTACACAGAAAATAAAATAAATATTTTTTAAATGACTCAGCAGGTAAAAGCTTTTGCTGTACGGGTCTAACGACCCTTCAAACAAAGGCAAAAGTGGAAGAAAACTGACTCCTGAAAGTTGTCCTCTGATCTCCACATTCACACCCATTTCCATATGCAAAATCACAGTGTGTGTGTGTGTATATATATATATATATATATATATATATATATATATATATATATATCTTTTAAAAAAATTGTAGCCTAGCACTTGGGAGGCAGAGGCAGATAGATCTCTGAATTAGAGGCCAGCCTGGTCTAGAGTGAGTTCCAGGACAGCCAGGGCTACACAGAGAAACCCTGTTTCAAAAAAAACAAAAACAAAAACAAAAACAAAATATTACTCTTAGTGGCACACCTTTAATCCCAACACTCAGGAGGCTGAGGCAGGCAGATCTCTGTGGGTTTGAGGCTAGTCTGGTCTACAAAGAGAATTCTAGGACAGTCAGAGCTACACAGTGAGACCCTGTATGGGGGGGGGGGGTTCTTTTCTTTTCTTTCTTTTTTGTTTTTTTAACTCTTGACAAAACTAAGAACATTGCCATTTTAAAACTTCAAACTCAGGTCTTAAATTCTGTAAGTTAGTCATATGGACATGCATCAGGAGATGGTGTGGCAAGAGGACCGGAGTTCAAGTTTAGCCTCAACTACAGTTTTAGGCTAACCAGAGTTACATAAGACCTGGTCTCAAATCAGTAGATCATCCTCTACAGAAAACAAGCAAACAAAAAATATCAGATTAGTAGGACTCTGGAAGAAAGTGCAATAAGAGAACAGTGGAATGTATGCATCCATTTACTCATCTGCCTTAGCAGGCTTCTACCTTGTATTCCTATAACTTTAAAGGAATCACTGTAAAGATCCAACTTAAAATCTCTCTCCTGGCTGGGTGGAGATGGAGCACGCCTTTAATCCCAGCACTTGAGAGGCAGAGCCAGGCAGATCTCTGTGTGTTCGAGGCCAGCCTAGTCTACAGAGCGAGATCCAGGACAGGCACCAAACCTACACAGAAAAACCCTGTATCAAAAAAACAAAAGAAAAAAAAGAATCTCTCTCCTGTTTCCAGCCTTGATTTCAACATGTGAGGTACAAAAATCTGATATGTAGAGAATAAAACTTGAACACACACCACACACACACCTCTATCACAGAGCTTTATTCCCCAATATGGCTGTTAGTGGAAAGCTTGCCTAACATGCATGCAGGAAGCCCTGAGTTTGAGCTATCATAAATCAGGCGGATAGTTCATGTCTGTAATCCCACAACTGAGGAGGTGGAAGCAGGAAGAACATAAGTTCCAGGTCATCCTTAGCTACATAGCAAGCTTGAGGGCAGCTTGGGCTACATGAGACCCTGCTTCAAAAGAGTGAAAATAAAAATCCTATCCTGTAACTGGTGAGCCACATATTCTCTGAACACACACACGAGAATGTGTGATTTTCTAGGTAGCAGCCTAGTGACAGGACTCTATGAACCGGAGGCCCCGCAGTTACAAGAACTAGCGTGCAGGCCCAGAACGAACAGCAAAGTGACCACGTGATTCATCTTAAGGACACTAAAGCTGCTCTGGTGACAGTGGCCAGACATTCAAACACAAAATACACTGTCAGGCATTAATGACAACCCAGTATTAATGACCATATACATAAGAATGTGTCAGGGCTACATAACAAGACC
This sequence comes from Peromyscus attwateri, assembly GCA_902168425.1. NCBI lineage: Eukaryota > Metazoa > Chordata > Mammalia > Rodentia > Cricetidae > Peromyscus > Peromyscus attwateri. The sequence continues at coordinate 3,060 of CABHPP010056147.1, forward strand.
TTGTTTCAAAAAAGAAAATTTGAAAGACAACAGATATTTATTGAAATGTTTGATGAACACCAATGAGATTTTTCTAACACAGCTTTCTGCTTTCATGTGGATTCACTGGGGAAATGTAACCAATCCTTTACTGGCCAAATCTAATAACAGGTGAAAGGAGGCCTAATGGCCTGCTGGCACCATAAACTCATACCTCACCTAAATTACTTCCTGTTCTTCTAAATACATTTCATAATCATTCTTTCATTTTTCTCATAAAACTGTAAGATTCTTTGTGAAACATAGGACTAATATCCACAGCCCTTTCAGTGTACAATAAAACAAACAGATCATAAAAGCAATCATAAAGATGCCAGCCATTTTAAGCAGCTGATTCAAGTTATAAATTCAAAGGCCAGCTTTCACCCTCCTAATGTTCTTCTGCCTATTGTTGACCTAAATGGCTTCACCATGAACTTGAGTGTCTGTTAATTGTAACTGAAGTTTGTGCACAGTCCTTAATTGTTCTTATAGCTTAAAACGCTTTAAAAATTGATTGATTGCTCTAATAGGAAAGAAAGACAGGAAGAAAACAACAGAAGCCGCCTGTATCTTCTTTGACTCTCCCATGTCATTTTAAATTATAGTGTTAGGAGTGTAACATGAAATGAAACTTTCTATTAAAATATTTTTTTAACATACCATTACTTCATAATCTGGGCCCAGTAGGTTTTCCCATCTGGATTTCAGCTCATTTTCTGTGGAGCTTGGGACTTTCTCTGGATATATATCTATAAGAAAAAGAACATTGAAGCTGCTAGGAGCCAAACATACTTAACTAACAAATTCTTTAATAACAGCTCAGCTTCAGCAGGAAAGGGAGAAATGAGTAAAAAGGAAAAATGTATTCATTTAAATCTACCTGGTAATGTAAACCAAAGTGACTTAGAGAATAATACAAAATGTAAAGCCACCTGGGACAAACTTGTTCAGGAATACTTTAAAGGGAAGAGGAAGTGATTAATTACAAATGAAACTTGAATATATAGTTTCTCTGTAGATATCCGACTTATTTGGCTCAGTTTTATGTGTAGGTCTTATACAAATTTGATTTAAATGTAAATCTTTTCGAAGTAGCACCATTCCACCTCTCCACTGGGATGTAAGTGTGTAGGGAGGCAGCACTGTAATTAATCAACAAGCTACGTGACACACCACAGCCAGGCTTCCACACACCAGGATGGACAGAAAGGCCGTCCGGCTGGAAGCTGAATTTCTTCGGGTAGAAACTTTAATTTTATACCAGTCTTTTGCTTCTGCTTAATTATTAGGATATTTGTACCTTTTCAATGCTCTTGATTTAATGGTGTCATTATCGCACAGGTGAGATCATTTTAAAAGCAGACATCTTTAAAGTGCCAGGCCTACCCTCCGTATAATCTTCCCCGGACTCTCAGAGTCTGAAGAATGCCTGACAGATAAAAGTCAAAGTACTAAAACTATCATTTGCACTTACATCCATACTAATACAGACAATAAAAAGGTTCCACGTTTTTTAAGTTAAGTTCCTCATTTCTGCTGTAAGATCGGACATGTCACAGAACACTTATCACAAGTGACATAACCATCTGCCTACCATCAAATGTAACATGCAGCATCAGCTCTTTTCATCTCCAGAGCAGCTCACTTTGGCTGCAAAGAACGTTTAATTACATACTACAAATCATTAAGTTAAATAGGCTAACTTCAGAATCAAAGACTAAGACTAATGAACACTAAAGGACTTAAATTACTCCATTTACAAAAGAACATCCAGGAAATAACTACATTCATTGATATGCTAGATTACATTTAGGGGCAGCTAATCAAAGATACTATTAAAATAAGTATCAAAATCATTTGGGTGGCATGTATTCCTGCGAATATTTCCTTAAGAAATTCTGAGTTCTTACAATTTCTTTTCTTTCTTTCTTCCTTTTTTTAAAATTTATTAGTGTGGGGTAGAGGGCAGGAGGGAGAGTCTACAAGCTGCAGCACATATGTGGACATCACAGAACAACTTGTGTGGAGCTGGCTTTCTCCTTCTGCCTTACGTGGGTTCTGGGAATCAACCTTGGGTTTTCAGGCTCACTGCAAGTACCTGTACCCACTAAACCATCTTTCCAGCCCCTTTACCAAATTCTTTAAGAGTGTCAACAATTTGCCTGTTCAGTGTCTTCCAGGTGCAGTTTCAGGTCTGCTAAAAGGGTCTGAACAAAATCTACAACGTATTGAGAGAATTCTAAGTTTACAAACATGGGAGTCAGATGGCGGAAAGTTCAAGTAAAAGAAGACGCTGATGATTCAATTCCCTTGGGACTGTTTTTACCTTCCAGGTACCCAATGAAAGCACAGACAGCTATATATTTTAAAGCACAGCTCAAAGGACTAAGGGCCAGAGAAAGGCAGTTAATCTACTTGCAGCAGCAACAACAGCAGCAAAAAGAAGCTGCACAAGGGGATGAAACAAGAGAGTAACAAGATTATCTTAAGCAACCATCATGCAGGTGAGACAGAGACTGACCCGTCACAGCAGCCAGAAGAGGCAGGCAAACTTGCAAACTGAAATTATACTCATGCATGAAGGAAAAAAATACAGTGAAACATTTTTAAAACATGAGCACATGCTGGGTGTGGTGGTGTACACCTTTAACCCCAACACTTTGAAAGCAGCAACAGGGAGATCTCTGTGAGGTTGAAGCCAGCCTGTGGTCTGCATAGCAAATTCCAGGCTGCCAGGGCTACATAGTAAGACCCCCATCTCAAAACAAAAAAATGAAAATAATAAAAAAAATTTTTAAATTAACAACAAGCAAAAAAAGGCATGGGTATAGTATAGGGAAGTGGAGACAGGAGCACTGTGAGTTCTAGGTTAGCCTGAGCTACATAGTAATACATTTTCTCAAAAACAAACAAAATAATGACAATAGCAACCATATTTCTAAAACTATTTCTAATTTCAAATTTATTTGATTTTCACCTAGTTCTTTGATATCCATCTGAGATCAACTAAATTAAAATAGTAACAATGAACTTCACTCTAGTTGGATCCAAAAGGGAATGGGGTGGCTCCTAACCTTGATCTTGAGTGAGACATTATTAATACTTTCCTTTGAGCTACCTTTGCTAACATACAAAGAGCCCAAGGCCAGCTTCTCTGGACCATGGATGGTGTTAAATCTTCTCAGCAGTTTCCCTTAGCTGGCAAAACTTTCCTGAGTACCTCTGTAGAAGAAATGAGCTATAACTCAGCATGTCTGCAAACAGGAGTCCTGCTAACAGCTGGAGTGACAAAGTACAATGTAAAAGGTCAAAGTTGGAAACAATTCGAAAATTTTAATATAAATATATAGCAGCTTGTCATTTGATACAACGTATAAAAAATTCATGTTAACTTTTATGAAGAGGAAACACTTCTATATATAAACAGACAGCTACAATATTTAGATATAAATACAACTGCAGCACACAAGTAAGAATACATAGTAATTAAAATGCTACGTAGTTATTGCATACTAATAAATATGCATTTGAAACACAATTAAACAAAGATTAAACAAAAATACATTTGGTGCTCTACTGCCAAATGTGTTGATTATATTAAGATTATAGTCAAAATACCCCATTTTATTAAAATTTAGGGGGGGTGAGGCTGGTGGCAGTACTAGGGACTGAACCTAGGGCCTCATACATGCTAGGGTAGCTCTCTACCATGGTGGTACATCCCTAGCAAAATATCCCACCTTAAATCTCTAAGACCCCTCTACAGCATGAGCTTCCATCAGATAGAGACTACTTTTATACAGGTCTCTAGTTGCTCCCTGGTTATTTGGATACTTGTAGCTTTACAAAGTTCTTGGTGTAATACTACTGCCTTTATAGCATAGGTCTGAGTCTGACTCCGCAGATGCCACACCATATTAACTATAGAGGAGGAAGGATTAATCAACAAAAAGGTTGAAGTACTCCAAAGAAAAGGCTACCTGGTTTTTCTAAGTCTTGTACGTTGTTCTTTTTTAGATTATCCAGGCTTTCTCCAATTTTCTCTGCTTCTGTACCCAAATTAGTTTCTGTTTCCACAGATCCAGTTAGGGCTGGTACTTTAGGTAGTTCTGCAACAGTTCCTAAAACAAGAATTGCTGGCTTGAATCACTAGTCCTATGGGGGAAGGGGGGGGGCACATTCATATAAGCTTATTTCACTCCCATTCACAACTTTGCAGGACCTCACTGAAGCTGATTCCTTAAGTACTAAAGTTTTCGGTGAAGTAACTAATTAATACTAAAAAAATAGTTTGACAGTATTCAAAGAGTGAGGAAGTACAGAAAATGAAGGTGAGAAGCAAGGTTAAGTCCATGACAAAACAGGGATAGATTTCTTACAATATAGCTTCAGGAAAAAAAAAAAAAAAACCAAAGAAAAAGAACCCAACAACGAGAAGGCTGTGTGCTCCTGCTGCTGTGGACAGCAAGCATTCTTACCCTTTTACCCACAGAGCAATATACTTGACACCACCAACTGAGAAATCATATATGTACAAAGTATTTGATATTAGATATTAAAACTACTTCTCTTTGCTGTGATAACAGTATGACTGTTTAAGAAAATGTTCACATTTCCATGATGCCTACACCACTCACTCTAAAACGGTTCAGAAGAAATACGGGGGATGGCGACTGTCAGATCTAAGTGGAAGGTGACTGGGTTTTCATTCTGTTCTGTTCGTTTTTTCTATATGCTTGAAATTTGTTAACAAAGAGCTCAAACGTGCAATCAATTAAACTCCTATGACTGTAATATGAGACTTTAAAACCACTCAAATCGTATTTTTTAGATCATTAGTCAACTAATGTCATAAATAAATGCATATACATAATACTAGGATAAGAAATGCCAATCATTAATTGAAGCATTATTTATTTATAATAACCAAGACAAGGAAACAGCTTCAGTGAACACTTAGCATAAATACATAAATAAAATGTGTATATACAAAAATAATAAATATTATTGATTCTTTAAAAAGGAAATCGAATCAATTGTTAGAGCCTGGATGAGCCTGGAGGACACTATGTGAAGTAAAATTAGCTCACTAGAGAAGGAAAAACACTGCATGGCTCTACCCATTTGAGTTTTCTGCATAGTCAAACTCAAATAAACAGTAAAAAGGCAGCTGCCAAGGAGGGGAAACTGACTTTAATGACACAAAGTTTTAATCACAGAGGATGGGGAAGTTCTATGAATAGGCTAGTCAATAATGGACACAAAGTTAACAACAGAGCATCTTTTTTATTACTGATAGGGTCTCCCTATGTAGCCCTTGCTGGTCTAGAATTTGGTATGTAGACCAGGCTAGCCTTGAAGTCATAGTCATCCATCTGCCTTTCTGAGTGCTGAAATAGAAGTCATGGCCACTACACCCAGTGTGAAGGTGAATCTAGAGTGTCAAGTTGATGGGTTTTTGTGGTTGGTATATTGTGGTGATATTTTATTTGTGCTGAAATGTGGTGATATTTTTTTTGTATGTTAATAAATAAAGTTTGCCTGGAGATCAGAGGAAATAGCAAGCCATTAACACAAGTCAGTCAGGGGTAGCACATGCCCTTAATCTGATCACTTGGCAGGCAGGGTCTCTGTGTGTTCAAGGACACACTAGGAAACAGCCAAGCGTGGTGACACATGCCTTTAATCCCAGTACCAACCATAGAGACCTGGTGGTCTGTACAGACAGGCAGTGACAAGGAAGTGAGGTAGCTGGGCTTAAAGCCAATGAGAGGGTAGAACAGCAAGGCAACGAAGTCGTGGGTAGACAGGAAGTAGCTCACTTTGGAAACTATGGCATGGTGAGGTAAGGTTAGCTGGTAGCTATTCCTATTTCCCTCATCTCTAAGGCTTTCACCCCTATAGCTGGCTCTGGGTTTGTTTTTATTAATAAGACCTTCTAAGATTCGTGCTACATCCTTTAGAACCAGTAAGAAAGGAATCGCTGATCATTCCTGTGACAGATCATCTAGATTTGAGTGACTGAGGGTGACCCCATTCCATCTGATGAGATCCTGAATTGAACAAAAGGAAAAAGTGAGCCGAATACTGGTATTCCTTACCCTCTGTTTCCTGACTAAAGATGCCCTATGACTAGCTAATGTCTCACTCCTGTGATCATACCTTCCCCACCATGAAGGACAGTGCCCCTTGAACTGTAAGCCAGAACTAACCCTTCCTTCCCTTCTTAAATTGTTTCTTTATTAAGTATTTGGTCATGGCAATGAGAAAAGCAACTAATATAATAACTTTTTCATTTTAGATTTATTTTATTTTATGTATATGAGTATTTTGACCATGTATATGCCTCATGCCTGGAGAGATCAGAAAAAGAAAATTTTGATCCCTTAGAAGTTAAGTTTATTTGCTTTTTGTTGTTGTTGTTGCTGTTTGTTTGTTTGTTTAAGACAAGGCCCCACTATTTAACCATTAGTGGTCTGGAACTTACTATGTAGATCAGGGTGGACTTGAACTCACAGATATTTGCCTGTCTCTATCTCTATAGTATTAGGATAAAATACATGCATCCCCAGGCCTAGTGAAACTGGAGTTAATAATAGTTTCTTTGTTAATGCCAATCAGAAGAGCTGGAAAGATACTCAGTAGTTTAGAGCACTGGCTGCTCTTCCAGAAGACCTGGGTTCCATTCTAAACACCCACATGGCAGTTCACAACTGTCTGTAACTCCACTTCCAAGGGATCCAATGCCCTCTTCTGGCCTCCATAGGCACCAGGCATACGTGTGGTGTACAGACATGCATGCAAACAAAAACACTCATACAAACAAAGTAATAGAATAATATTTTAAATTATAAAATGCCAATCAGAGCTCCTGAGGAAGCAGAGGAATACAGTCATGTACCATGAGACCTTTAATAACATAGCACAGTGTGACTGTATGCCACAAAGACCCAAATACTGGCCAGGAAGATGCTTCAGCCAGTAAAGGGATTTGCTGCCAAGACAGATGACCTTAGTTCAATCTCCAGAACTCATATGGTAGAAAGAGAAAACTGTCTCCCAAAAGAAGCCCTCTGATATCCAAAAAATTGTATATTTTTCCACAATGAAGACTGCCATTTTATAATCTTATTGACAAAAATATTACTGTTAATAAAAATGTTCTTGATAAAAATTTGTTTTTATTTTTTCACCATACTTCAACAGACAAATCAGGAGATAACTAAAGTAAAACACATCATAAAAGCAATCTAGGATCTGAAGCTTGAGAAATGTCAAGGTATGAGTAAATGAAGGATCCTGGATCCAAAGAGAGACTGCCATCTCCATTTATAGGCACTCTGAGCTTGCTCAACCAGTGCTTGCCTCCTGTCATCTGGGCTGGTGCACCGCAGCAGGCCAGGGAAATGACTCTGCAAAGAAGGAAGGCTGGCCCATCTCTCTATCACTGCATTACACAAGATAAGGGACATTTCCTACTCAACCTTCCAGACCATACCTTTGCTGTTCTTCCAAACTCAACTCCATGGAGAAGAGAGGGGTGGGAGCATTACTTACCTCTGTCTGAAGGCTGTTCAAATGGAGAGTCAGATGAAGATGTTTTCCTGCGAACTAGGGTTAGCTGCACCACCTGCCCTGCATTTCGTAATACTTCAACAACATCCTGGTTGGCAAAACCCTGAATATTCACACCGTCCACCTATGACATCAGGAGACAGAATAGGGTTTTAAGTAAACTATCACCATTTTTGTCTTGTTTTTTGAAAGAAGGTCTTACTATGTAGCACAGAGAAACCAACTCAGTACATAGCTCAAGCTGGCCTCAGATTCACAGTGTTTTTCTTGCCTCAGCCTCCTGAAAGCTGGAACTAGAGGCATGTGAGTCACCGTGCCTATCAACTACTTCCATTTTTGATTTTGGCAGTGCTGAATAAAATGGGGTAACTAATTTTACTCCCCAAATACTGTATATTAGACCGGAAAGTATTTTTGAATAAAAATTAAAAACTAGTTTTGCTGAGAAATTTACATGCAAATAAGAAAATAAATTCAAACTTATATTCTTAAGTCACACATTTTAAATATCACTCTGACAGAGGCAAAAGGCTTTACTGTCTAATGATAATCAAAATTTTTAAAAATTAAAAAGCTATAAAATCTGGTTAATTGTTACAGTTTTCAAATGTACCTATAAAATTCATTATCAGCACTGAAGAGCTACTCCTATGTAGCATCACTACATGGTATTTTCCAAAGAAACACACTGATTTCACACCATTGAGTCTTCTAGTGTTCTGAGAAATGTACGTGTGAAAGCCTGGCAGGCTACCCCACTGCTTTAGATTTCCTCCTAACTTCTCAAAGTATGCAATGCTTCTGCTGGCCTCCAGACCCTACACACCGTCAAAAGCATCTGATAATCTTTAAGGTAAAAACCAGTATTCATGAAAGGTGCTTCCTTAGATGAACTCTAATCACATCACCCATTATCTGATACTATGTAACTCAGTGTTATTATGTGCAATGTGAACAGACAGCAAAGCGTGTAGACATAATTTACTTCTACTAAAAGGGGAGACTAGCCAGGCAGTGGTGATGCACATCTTTAATCCAGCACTCAGGAGGTAGAAGCAGATGTATCCTGACTTAGAGGCCAGCCTGGTCTACAGAGCAAGTTCCAGGACAGCCAGGGCTATATAGAGAAACCCTTTCTCAAAAAACCAAAAGAGAAAAAAAGGGGAGGGGGGGGAAGACACCTAATTTTAATAGCAAAAAGTTATATTCTCAAATATATAAAGTATTTCCATTTTTGATGTACTCAAAATTATTTAGAAAAAGCAGCAAGAAGAACTGGTAAATGGATTACACTGTATTAAATAGGTGAATGTATAGAGACATTTGGGGAGGGGGTTGGTTTTTCAAGACAGGGTTTTTCTGTGTAGCCCTGGCTGTCCTGGAACTTGCCCTGTGGACCAGGCTGGCCTTGAACTCACAGAGATCCGTGCTGAGATTAAAGGCATGTGCAACCACTCTGTGGTACATACAGACTCTTAAAAAATATTTCCTAGAAGACATAAAAAACATCTTTCAGATACATTTCAATGCATACATTTATTTAAGTAAATGTGTAATTTTTCCTACCAATATGTTTAGTGGAATGTTTCCTCTTTGATTGGAATAAATCATATTTAGAACCTAAAGTCATAAGAGCCTGAATCAATGAGATTTCACTGCACTAGTAAAGCTAATTTTTTAAAACTTTCTGAGCTGGGCATGGTAGAACATGTGTTTAATGCCAGCACTTGAGAGGCAGAGGCAGGTAGATCTCTAAATTCAAGGACAGCCAGGTCTACAAACTCAGGTCTAGGCCAGCCAATGCTATATAGTGAGACTGTGTCTCAAAAAACAAAATAAAACAAAGCAAAAACAACAACAACAACAAAACCCTAAAAATAATAAAACTGAAATTAGAAAATGAAACTAAGCCATCTTCTCCTGCATATGACAGAAAGACTACCTTCTCCCACTTGAACAAATGTACAAAGAGAGCCGTCACTTACAGCCACTCCTGCATATGATAGAAAGACTACCTTCTCCAACTTGAACAAATGTACAAAGAGAGCCGTCACTTACAGCCACTATCTTGTCATTCACGTGAATCTGGCCATTGTGATATGCAGCACTGCCCGGGATTATACTTTTCACATAAATCCCTGAAGCTTCCCCTGAAAGTGCATAGACATACAGAAAAAAGGAAGAAAGCTAAAATTAGGACCTGATTGCAAAATTCTTATCAAGAGGTTAATTAGCTAAAGAGGCTGACTAGAGACTTCATAAATACTATTTTGAACACATGCAGGGAAATTGATGGATTATTTCAAACTGTCACTCTCACAAGTGACCTGAATTCAAAATGATTTGACTGATGACTACCCTTCTGGAAAAATAATCAGTAATGGAACCTTGATGAATGCATTTCTCTCTAAGCTGGGATTCTAGAGGGCCAGGATGAACCCTGGTCTATCGCTACTTGAACTGCTGACTCAGCGCAAGCGCTCATCATTTTTCACTGGCATTAAGACAAGAGTCACACATATTCCTGCCTATATTTAGTTGAGTGCTCATGTGTGTCATCTAGACACAGAGAAAAGCACATGTATTCTTTTTAAAAAGCTAGTATGGGGGCAGTAAGATGGCTTGGCAATCTGAGCTCAATCCCAGGAACACACATAAAGGTAGAAATACTCCAAAGTGGTCCTCTGACCTCTACATGGACCCCATGACAGGCACACACATCTCTATACACATATAATAATAATTTTAAAAAATAGAATGACCTCAGCAGCATGAAATAATCCTTATATTATAAAATTAAATATTTAACCACAAATAGTTATTAAAAAATTATAACCATATAAAAAGTACATTCCCAAGAGAAAGAACTACAAAGGAAACTGAAAATTTTAAAAACTGTATCTGTTAATGATTTTACTAAGTTCCCTCTGCCAGCATAATTATACATAAACTTCACTGAGTCATATCCCAGGTCTTCCATACCAGGAAAAATCATTTATTTTCCAGTATCATCTTCCACATTATTCCTTCCACAAGGCCTGACACCCAGATGACACTGCACCAATGCCAAGGGCTTCCCTAACTCTGCAAGTCTGCTTCTTCCCCATCTAATCTGCCTTCCTCACTACCACAAACGCTTCTCTCTCAAGTCTCTCTCAACTTCAATCTTTCATCTGCCATGCTAGAACACTTGCGTGTTTTTACTAAAACATGTATTTCCGGTTATCTTCAAACACCGAAAGAGTTTTAAACTTTAATTATACTCCCTCAATAGACTTTTTGTTTGTTTGGGTTTCTAAGATGAAGTTTCTCTGTGTTGCCCAGGCTGGCCTCAAACTTGTAACCCTTCCAACTCAGCTGCTAAAATGACTGAGGTCACAGAAGCTTGCCACCATGCCTGTTCAAACCCCAGCACCAAAATCAAGAAGCCAAAAACAAATGGAATGAAGTGCAAGTTATTTCTATACATGTTTTGAAAGCTGTTGATGTTTCAAGTGGCTCATTTTTTTGACACACTTGCTCGTCCTCTCAAAACCACCCTAGCCCACACATGTTTTAAGAGTAAAGAAGTAAAAAGATTCTTTTCTGTACTCAGTAACACAAAGATCAAATTTTCTCTCATTCATTAATTTCGGCTTAGGCATTGAGGCATAAGTTTAGGAACTCAGCCACAACTCAACTTTAACAAGATAAAAAGTGATAACAACTCAATATGTTTTCTGCAACATTACTTTTTAAATCCATACTTAGCTTTTAAGGGACTTATTTAAATTCTGAACCTAAAAAGGGTGGCACATAGAAGAATCAGAAGTTTTGAAATTAGATATTTCATTAGGCTGAAATAGCACAAAGTGGCCTGACATGAATTTCATTCAGGCCTATGAATACATTAGCACTCTTAATCTCTCCACCTGCTCCAATGCATGATGACAATTTTTTTAAGGAATTAATTTCTATACTTGCTATTTGTCAGAAAAACTAAAATATTTCATAACTAAACTTTCATGTAACCATCAAATATATTTTAAAGGTTTATTTTTACTTAACCTAGTAATTCTTCAATAACCAAGGGAAAACTAACAGTGAAAGAAAACAATTTTATTAGATACTTGAATCGTGTATTCTCACAATGCACTTCCCTTATATGAAAAAAAATAGTTCTAATGAAATACTTTTCTATTTTTTTCATGATTAAACACAAATATATTTTGGGCAGTCACAATATACAACATATGCAGTGATCAATTTACTTTATCCCAGACATAATACTGTATAAAATGTTAACAGTCACACAATATTCAAAACAGAACTACTCTAGAAGCACAAGAAAGTGAAGTCCCAATGGTACAAAACGATCTGTACATTAAATTCCTTTGTTACTAACTATAAAGCTAGCTGTTAAACTACTGAGGCAAAATGTGACTCTAATCACTGAAAAGTAACTGCTTGCTATTATAGATTCACAGTTTTATTGTTTGAGTTTTAAATTAAAGTCTGTAGGTACTTAATTTTATTATCTAGAAACCTTAACATCCTTTATAATTATCCAAAATATGAAGTAGAAATTTACCTGAATGAGCTGTTCCAACATAGCCAACAATTCTAATCCCAAGACTCTGTCCATCTTTTTTAACAAGTTCAACATTGTAAGTTTCAAAAAGAGAACAGTCCTGCAGGGAAATAATACACCCATTGTTACATTTTTAGTTGCATAACTATATACACAGTCAATCTGTGCACCCAGTTTGCCAAGTTTTTTTCTGTGACAATCTGAATTTTAAGATGATCCCCATGATTTCCCATCCCTGGACCTGCCCCTGTGCTTGTAAAATCACATAGCAAAGGGGAGATTATTCAAGTGGGCCTCATCTAATCAAAGAAGCCCATTATAAGTAATTTTCCCCTGCTGGTAATAGGAAGGGCAAAGAAAAAGATTTTAAACATGTAAGATGAGCTTGTGGTTTGAAGGTGGAGGGGTCATACAAGAAAGATGGGAACAAGAGGACCCTAAGGGCTTGAAAGATGGAGACCAACAAAGAAAAGGTCCTCCATCCTATAGCAAAGAACTGTATTCTTCCCCCAACCTGAAACAAGCTCATGAACCCAGATGTCAAGAACAGAGCCCAGATGAACCAATACCTTCATTTACCCTTATAAGAATCTAGGCAGAAAACCTAGCCAAGCCCACTCTGAATTCTGAACTACAGAAATGCAAACTGACCAAAGGTATTATCTACAGCTGCTAAATAACTAGCAACTTATAACAATAGAAAATTAATACAGCCACTTAGAAAAACCCCAGGCTCTATTTTCTGAAAGAATCACAAGCCTAACAATTTAGAAGCCAAGGGGAAACTAGTTATTATATATAATATTTTTAAAACTGGCTCTAAAACTTTAATACTATCTTTAAATATTTCTGCAAAGGGATAAGATATCTAAACACTAACACTGCTTTCAATTCCAAACATCAGCATCTGAAACTAACCCACACATCACAGAGCCTTGTGGACTAGGTGAGAAGACTTCAGTGAGCTTGAGTAATGAAGAAAACTGAAATCAATTAGCATACAACTTGGAGAAACTACAAGTTAACTGCTAATGTCAAGGAGAGAAAACTCCTGTTCATATGGTGCCCAGTGAGTGATGTCTCGGAAGATAAGTGCTAGCTTTCCACGTGTTCTAACAGAATCTCCTTCTCTTCCTGCCTCTTCATACTTTTATTCATGGGGAGGAGGAACGGGGAGACAGTTCAATCAGCAAAGCACTTGCTGTGCAAGTGTGAGGAACAAAGTTCAGAACCCTAGGGCCAGATGTTAAAAGCAGACATGGTAGCACACACCAGTACTCTCAATACTGGGGAGATAGATGCAGGATCCTGGGGCTTGTTGCCCATCCAGCCTGGTTGAAATGGCAAGTTCACGAAAATAAGGTAGAGAGCAATAGTTGAAAACAATGATTTCTGGCTTCAAGGCATATGTGTGTGCATGTACTTGCACACATGCATGTATGTATGCACACACCACACCAAAAAAAGGGAAGAGAGAAACAGACATGTCTAATATTCATCACGAGTTCTCCTCTGCTTCGAATGTGAGCACGGAAGTGACTATACTAGTGTGGTCATCCAGCTGAGGGAATTTCATATCTTGCATTGTATCACAGCAGCATTTGATGTAAAAAGAATGGTTTTTATACTCACAGAACCAAGGGTCCTGTTGGCTAGAGCAGGCAGGGCAACAGGTAAGGATACAGGGGTAGGAGGTGTTACTGCAGTTTCACCAACAGGGTCTCTGGCCACCAGCATCCTTACTGAATTCCCACAGTTCCTTAGCACCTGAGCAACTTGTTCACTGGTCATCCCTTGTACATTTGTACCACCAATCTTCAAGATGTGGTCCCCTGTCTGTAGTCTCCCATCCTTTGATCCAAGAAGGAAAAACAAAATTATTCAGAGAAATCAATTAACAGCTTAGTAAAAATACATCAAACTTTCAATTCTAGCAAAATGACTGACAAAGCCAGTTCAAATGCTGGACAAACGTAACACTTCTAATGATCTACTCAGCTGACAAAAGATAAAGCAATTCCTTGTAGAACAACACCAAACCAGAAGGGTCCAAAATGAAATAAGTAATCAGAACTCTAAAAATGGGTCTCTGCTCAAGGGTTTTAATCTATGTCTGACAGTGTAGAGCTAGAGTATAATGACCATGTAGGCAAAGAAAAGATCAAAAGCTGAGGACTTCCAGAAGGATGGTCAGAAAAAAGGTTCCAGCATAAAGCTAAGGCCAAAATGCTAAGTAGCATGACTGGTAACAGAAAGTTGCCAGCATGGCCTGAAGAGGCAGAGAAAAGAGGATAGTAATGAGCAGCTAGGACAGACAGATAGATGGAGCGTCATTTTCTACGACTGGGAAGCAAAGTCAGCAAAGGAATGACATCATGACTAGTTAAATTTTCTAAGATCTTGCCAACTTCTGTGCTTGAAATAGACTTAGGAGGAAACAATCCAAGCAGAGACAGCAGCTGGGAGGCTCTAACAATGACCTCAAGATTACATGGTGTGGACAAGTTAGTTTCAAATTGAGAAGGAAGAGCTACATGCATTTTCTAAGAACCACCAACAGGATGTGTTGTGTGATATTTATTTTGTTTTTCTGACAAATAAAACTTGCCTGGAGATCACAGGGTAGAGTTAGCCACTAGTTAACCACAGAGGCCAGGCAGTGGTGGCACACACTTTTAATCCCAGCACTTAGGAGGCTTACTCCTTTAATCCCAGCATTCAGGAGGTGGAGACAGGAATATAAGGCAAGTGGAAACAGGCTCTTGGCCCCCTTTTTGGTCTGAGGATCCAGAGAGGGTAAGAAGTCACTAGTGACTGCTCCTTTGCTTCTCTGATCTTTCAGCTTTATCGTAATATCTGACTCCTAGTTTTTATTGATTAGACTAATTAAGATCACACTTCAAGGATGACTGATAATTTCTACACGTGATGTCAAGGGAAGGAGGAAGGAACTAGAACCCCAACATTTTAGCCTATACAACTAGAAAAGACAGACTTATCATGAACTATGCTAAAGAAGACTAAAGAGTAACAGATGAGTGGGAATAGAAACGTGTACATCCATATGTGTATTGCATATATACTGCATCACAGAAAAGTTTAAGATATAATTCATGAAGATATACACCAGTTAAAATTATTTATAGGTATTTATATATTATATGCCCTCTTTGTGAAAATTCTGATCCATCTGCATTTTGCCTAAATTTGTCTCATCTGAAAACTTGAATCCTATTAAAATTACCTTTAGTACCGTAGAGTAAAGATATCAAAATGCCAACAATGATGGTCTAAGAAGTATACAGGCCTGCAAAGTACCTTACAGGTTACAATAACTCCTATGACCAGCTATGGTAGCACATGCCTATGATCTCAGCATATGGAGGCAGGAAAACTGAGGCCACCCTGAACCATATAAAGAATTTGAATACAGCCTAGACTATATAGTGAGATCATTTCTCAGAAAACCAAAAAGAAAGCCAGCCAGCCGTGGAGCGGGGTGAGGGGTGTTTGCCTTTTAATCGAAGCACATGGATCTCTGCGAATTCAAGACTAGCATGATTTACAAAGTAAGTGGCAGGACAGCCAGAGCTACATAGTGAGACCCTATTTCAAAAGAAAGAAAACCAAAAATAAAGGAGAAAGAAAAAGAGAGGGAGAGAATTAATTAATTCAATCTTGTTCAAAGGGGAATTTAAATTTAAAATGAGAAAATTTAGTTTAAAAGATTGGCTGGCCAGGCCTAGTAGCACACATCTTTAATTTGCCTTCAGGAGGCAGAAACAGTTGGATCTCTGTGAGTTCAAGGCCAAGTCAGGTCGACATAGAGAGGTACAGGCCAATGCCACACAGTGAGATGCTGTCTTTCAAAAAAAAAAGAAAAGAAAATGTTGACTGATCTAACCAGGCCAAAAGACTAGTAAGTAGCAATCCCAAAGCTCAATCCAAAACTGGTTTAGTGGCTGTCTGGCCATGGAGGTACAGGTCTATAATCCCAGCAGATGGGAGGAAGGAGACTATGGTGTTCAAGGTCATTATTGCTTCATAGAAGTTCGAAGTACCTGGCTTGCATAAGACTTAAAAAAATTCAATCCAAGCTGTCCACTGATATACAGCAGGTCACTCTCTAATACACAAAGGATACTAGCACATAAGATGTTTATTATTTACCTACTCACCAAGAAAATGTCTATCACTATCAAAAGATTTTTAATAGAATGAACATGAAAAAAGACATTTGCAACTTGGAGCACAAAGAGCTTGCGTGTAAAGCAGTGAGTGCTGGGAGAATTTGTTTTGAGCTTCATAATCATGCTTCCAGGTGGCATCATTTAGAAGTCATGCAAGAAATACTGAAGGAGAAGTTTTAAAAGACTAAAGACAAAAAGGTCAGTTTGCTACTCTTCCTATTTTTCAAATCTGCACGATTCTGAATGAAGAAAGGATTCAGATCAAAATACTGAGTACAAAGCTATATTCTGTGCTGTGAATGCTATAGAAGGTGCTAGAAACATAAGACAAAGTGGTATAGCAGTTCAATCCTTAAACATCTGGAAAGGTTTAAGAAAAGAAACAAATACAAGGAAAAAACTATTGGAGGAAGGGAATAAAGACTAGCTGCCTTTCTACTTTAATAATGGTGATTTGATATTCTGTTTCTACCCATGAAATATCCTAGGTAAAATAAATACCTACACTTAAGGGGATATTCAGGGACCTAGAAGATGCTGTACAAGCCTTGGCAGCCTGAGCTTGATACCTGGAACCCACATAATAAGCTGGATGTGGTCATATGTATCTATAATTCCAGCATGCGCGCGCGCACGCGCGCACACACACACACACACACAATAAAAATTTTCAAAGTAACAAATAAAAATTTTAAAAGAATGAGGGCTTCAGTGGCACTGATGAAAATGGGCAAAGCTGCCTGGGAGTTGGACCATCAGGAACAGAAGTAGGGCCTAGCCAAAATGATAAAGAATGTTAGTTTAGCAAACAAAGAACATGTCACCATCAAGTATATATTTAGTCACTTCTCAAATGATTTTTCCCCATTTTACTTCAATTCTTAATTTAAAATCATGTAGATAATTTGCATCTGTCACTGAGAGTCAAACATCTTCTTCATACAGAAAAGCAGGTGTTCTAAGGAATTAGTAAGTGCAAAACTATCTGTCAGATTGATAGGAAAGATGCCCAAATGGCAGCTGCCTTGTCTGAGTCCAGCAGCCTCAAACCTGTATTTCACTGATATTCTCACCATTCTCTTTCCACAATGTATCTATAGATATTCTTGTTCTTTAAATCACAAATCAATGAAAGCCGATAAAGAGCTGTGCAACATCTGAGCACACAATATGCTGTGCTATAGCCAGCAAGGCCTTGAAGTTGTGATTCTCCTGCCTCAGCCACCAAGAAGTTGTACTTCAAGAACAAAAACAAAGCAACTAACTTCTGAAAACATGTTAATGCTTATGCAAAAGTAGAATAAAATGTTCTAAAGGATGGTGTGGGGGCGGCACGTGCCAGCACTCAGGAGGCAGAGGCAGGCAGTGTACTCCCACCCAGTTTTTAAGCTGCCTTGCTACTCTTTTCCTTTCAGAGAGGATCTCTGGGATGGCGCATCTTCCTTGTCAATTTGACTTAATTTGGAATTACCTAGGAGACACACTTCTGGGAATGTCTGTGAGGGTGTTTCCAGAGTGATATAAGGAAGACCTACTGAACGTAAATGGCACTATCCCATAGCTAGGGCCCTGCACAAATGACCTGGAGAAAGTCAGCTAAGCACCAGCATCCCCTGCTCTGTGTTTTCTGGTCTACCCAGATATAAGGAGTTCTACTTAGCTAAATGCTCATACTGCTATAAACTCTGCCACACTTTCCTCCATCATGATGGAGCATACTCTTCTATCTTGAGGCATATGGTGATAATAATGAGAAAAGTAGCTTAGGAGTGTTGAGAGAACTCACTCAGGGCTATGCTGGGGTGCTGCATGACGGTTACAGCAAGAGGATTCAGAGATTTTATCAGATATTAGCAGGAGGAAGACCAGCTCTGTCACTCTCCAGCTGTACAACTTTGAACAATTTCTTAAAGTAT
The DNA here is from genome assembly GCA_902168425.1 of Peromyscus attwateri. NCBI lineage: Eukaryota > Metazoa > Chordata > Mammalia > Rodentia > Cricetidae > Peromyscus > Peromyscus attwateri. Next base: position 21,332 of record CABHPP010056147.1, read on the forward strand.
CCATACCTATAATTTGGAAATAAAACTTAAGACTGTTTTGAGGATTACATTAAAATGATGTATATTAGGCAGATGACAATATTTGGCACAAGCTCCTGCTTCTCCATTACAAATCTGTGATGGGCAGGCCCCTAGCCCCTCCTAGATGATCTGAAACAGTGACGATCCCTTCCAGGAAAGGGTGAGAATCAGACTTGGGCTTTTCCCAACAGTGCCTCAATGGGATTAATCTGGGAAACTCTGCACATCACAGTGTCCTTGTGAAAACTTATAATGCACATTAGTATATTAAAAAGCTCAGAAAATTCTTACAGTAAAGGAACTTATTTGATTTCATTTAAATTTATTTGGTTCTTTGTTTTTCAAAATAACTGCTGCACTTTGCACTTTGCAAATGTCATCCCATCCAGCAAAGAAGCCTGTTAAAATTGCTAGGGGGAAGGGGACAAGGGAGAGAAACATAAGAGTATTCTACAATGTCTCACTCCTTCCTAGGTTACAAAAAAAAAAAAATTTTAAAGATTTATTTCAGGGATGGAAAAATGGCTCAGCAGTTGAAAATGCTTGTTGCACATTCATGAGGACTGGAGTTCAAATTCCAGCACTCATGCAAAAAGCCCAGTATTCTGCCAATGCCTGTTACTCCAGCTTCTGGGATCCCACACCCTCTTCTGTCTTCCATGCTCACAACTCATACACACCCTGTGCTTGCAGAAACACACACAAAGAAGTATTTGCTTAATATCTTTTATTTTATGTGTATGAGTAGTTTCCCTATATGTATGTAAGTGCACCAGATGCACACCTGGTGTCTCCAGAGATCAGAAGAGGGTGTTGGATCCCCAGTGCTCTTAGCAACTGAACCATTTCTCCAGCATCCACTATAGGTATGTTTTAAAAACACACACAATGATCATTCTCATTTTAGTCACACACATGTGTGTTGGATGTGGCATGTATGTGTAGAGCAGAAGAGGACGTTGGATATCCTACTCTATCATTCTTTACTTTCTTACCTTGAGACACAGTCTTTCACTGAACCTGGAGATAGGCTGGCAGGCAGCAAACCCTAGCAATCCCTCTCATCTCCTTCCCCATAGCACAGTTTCGGGCAAAGGAAGCCACACCTGCCTGGCTTTTGACGTGGGTTCTGGGGATCGGAACACACGTCCTCTTGTTTGCACAGCAAACATTCTTACCCACTGAGCCACCTCTCTAGCCCTCAATGCACCTTACATTCCAAATACATTTTAGAGACAGGTTAAGGCACAAAAAGCTTAAGATGAGGGAAAGATTCACAGTCTTTCTGTTGGTTATTTCAATTTTTTGAATAATGTATATTTTAAATAAACTTTTTAGATTTCTTTTACTTTAGGTGTATAAGTATTTTGCTTGCATGGATGTATGTGCAATACATGTGCTTGTGGAGTCAGAAGAGGGTGCTGAATTCTGTGGAACTGAAGTTATAGATGGTTGTGAACCACTGTGGGAGTGGTGGGAGTTGAACTCAGGTTCTCTGCAACAAGTGCTCTTAACCACCGAGCCATTGCTCCCACGCCCCATATTTTTTAATGGCTAATTCACTCAAATGCTTTAAGACGAACAAGAAGGACTCCTCACACATGTACTGAAAGGTCAGAGTTCACTGATATTAATCATTTTTACTGTACCATACACAACTTAAGTGAATTTGACAGCTGTCACAAGTCTGGGGTCCCTGCCTCATTCTCACTAATTTCCCATTAATTTCTAGTTTCCCTCTGCTTTTGTGCCATAGGTACAAACAAAGGTGGAAAACAATAATAATTATTACTACTACTACAAGAATTGCTTTGATTTCAAAGACACATGAAAGGCATAAGACCTCAAGGTACCCATAGATCAAACGTTAAGAATTTCTATAAATAAATATACTTGGATGCAGAAAGGACAGGAGGAAGGGTGAGGCTAAATAATTTCATGAGATTCAGCCATCTCTGTGAGAAATAAAGAGCTGAGGAACCTATCTGCCTCAAAGCTGAATCTGTACAACAAATTCATCATGTTTACTTAAGAGTGTATTATGAGAGATATGTTTATACAGAGACATAATAATCAGTGAGATTTTATGTGTTTTCTGATTGTAGAATTAAAGTTACTTCTGTATTATCATGAGCATTCTATACAACACGAGCTCAAACGCAAACTTCTACAGTAATTTCTAAATCTAATTAGGGGAGGCTGGTTTCCAGAGGACCCAGTCTGGTTCCCCGCATCTACATAGAAGGCTCACGAGTGCTTGTAACTCCTGTCCAGGATATCACACACTCTCTTCTGGCTTTCATGGGTACCCACACATGTGACATACACAAACAGAGACACACATATACCAATAAATAAGTAAACAAATAAAAACAAATATAGAATTTAACATTTTCTTCCATGTAAAATTAAGCGGAAAAGAAAGTGGTCAAGGTCTTACATGGCCTACTTGTTGAAACACTGCTAAACAAGAAAGGTACACACTTGTCTTATAATACCAGAAAATAGCCAAGTGAAATCTTACAGGTGTAATGTTGGGACAAATGGACTTCTGTTTAAGTGATTACTAATGGGGGAGGGTGTGTGTCATGGGGCACATGTGGAAGTCAAAAGACAACACTGTGGAGTTCATTCTCTTCTTCTATCAGTACATCAGTTCCAGAATCAAGTTCAGGCTGCCAGGCTTTACAGGACCTTTACATGCTGAGCCATGTCGCCTACCCCAGGACAAATGCATACGCTCACTGAATCTTCTGATTCTATTATTGAGCCCTTGAAAGATGAGCTGAGGCCGGGTGGTGGTGGCGCACGCCTTTAATCCCAGCACTCGGGAGGCAGAGGCAGGCGAATCTCTGTGAGTTCAAGGCCAGCCTGGTCTACAGAGCGAGATTCAGGACAGGCACCAAAACTACACAGAGAAACTCTGTCTCGAAAAACAAACAAACAAAAAACAACAACAACAAAAAAAGATAGGCTAAAGAATAACACATATGTTCAAAGTGCAGATATTCATTAACAATTCCTTACAATAAAAATATTTTCTTCTTATGTAATCAAAACCCTGTTAGAGGTGAGAAAAATTGAATTAGAAACTGTTTAAATAAGGCAAATTTTATAAACTCTAATTATTGAGTCATGTATCCTAACAACTCATGCTATAAAATTGATTTCAAATCATACAAGTCAAATTTTATAAAAGCAAAATGATAAAACAAAGTCAACTTACTCGGTCTGCCAGTCCTCCAGGAACAATAGTCCGCACAACCACGCCACTTGACTTTCCTCCAACTATCCCAAACCCTAATCCAGAGCCATCATTGATGAGCTCAACATCTTCAGTGTGGCCCCAACATACCTGCAAATGAACGGCAAGATAGAGCCAGTGTTGGTAAAGCACGGATTCTTAGGTTTCCTATATGGTAATATATAACATATATTACCCACAACCTAATACAGGGTCCATAGGGAACCAATGAATATGCATTTGCTGAAAGACAGGTAGACTGTTACAAAGATTTCAGGGAGCTGGGGGAAAGGAAGGGTCATAAAAAATATATACCAATGAAGAATCCTGAAAAGCTGAATGAAAGTAGAAATTTAAATTTTACTACAAGTACTAGTGGCACACACCTGTGATCCCAACACTCATGAGGTGGAAGCAGGAGGATTAGGAATTCACAGCCAGCCTCTGCTACATAGTGAGGTCAAGGAAAACCTAAACTACACAAGACTATGCTCATAGAAATAAATCAATGTAATACAAAGAAAGCAAGCATTCAACAAGAGGAAAACACAAGAACAAAGCTGGGCCGGACAACAGAATGAGGCAAAGGTTGGAAAGAATAACAAGACTACAGCAGTGACTTAGGAAAATTAATCCGTCAGCACTGTGAAGAACCAAAGGTTAATACTATGACTAAAAAGCGTAGGGAGAGTGAAGTCCTGGGCATGGCCGTATCAAGGACCCATGTCTCAGGCTCAGGGAAATGGCAAAGTTTTCCTCCAGTCCACATGCAGACATTGATAGTGTGTGCAGAACATGTCCACCATAGCTTTCCCCGAAGCTCTCCCACAGAGACTGCTCCCACAGATCAGCTAAGCCTTTCAACTGTTCTGCTGCATGCAATAGCCCTAGCTCCCTGTTCAACTGCATATAATGAACATGTTGAGCTTCCAGGGTGCTGCAGCTTCTCCATTGAAGAGCCCAGTCCACCCAATCTCAGCTTTTTGTGTACCATGTGTCTGTGTGTCAGTTCTTTCCTCATTTCCTCACTGCCTCCCAGTCAGGGTTCCCAGACTCATGCAAGGATGTGGCAAACAGACTAGAACACTTATCAGGGAAGACAGAGGCTCACTCAACTCAAAATACTAGCAACATAATCATACAAAAAGACATAAGCAATTTTCCTCTATCAGACTCTGTGACAAATGCACATACTTTCATATAATTCAACTGCATAACAAAATCTCCCATGAGATAATGCAGTCATCTTCATTAGTTAATTTTTCAATTCTACAACATTACCAAGCCTGAACCAGCCATCTTCTGCAACCAGGCAAGGGTTCCAGTGGAGGGACTGAGACACCAACCCAGCCACAAAACTTTCAACCTGCAATCTGTCTTGCCTACAAGATGTGCTAGGTAAAGGTGGCACAGAACTTGTGGGAGTGGCCAACCAATGACTGGTCCAACTTAAGACCCATGCCACAAGAGGGAGGCCACCTCTGACACTGCCTGGAGAGCCAGGAACCACAGGCTGAATATCCTAGAGACCTATGACAGAACCAAACATGACTGGCAACAACAACAACAAAAAGTCAATGAAATATTCCTAATGATATTCTGCCATACTCAAAGACTAGATAGACCTAATTGTCATCAGAGAGGCTTCCTCCAGCAACTGCTATGAACAGATGCAGAGACCCACAATCAAACATTGGGTGGAGCTCCAGGGAACCCCAAGGAAGAGAGGGAGGAAGGAGCCAGAGTGGTCAAGAACATCATAAGAACATGGCCCACAGAATTAACCAACCAGGGCTCATAGGGGCTCAGGGAGACTGAACTGACAATCAGGAAGCCTGCATGGGACTGACCTAGGCCCTCTGTATATATGTTACAGTTGTGTAACTTGGTCCTCTTGTGATACTCCTAACAGTGGGAGTGGGTCCTTTCTCTGCTTTTGGGACCTTTTTCTTCCTAATGGATTGCCCTGTCCAGTCTTGATATGAGAGTATGTGCCCAGTCTTATCGTATCTTGTTATGCTATGTTTGGTTGACATTCATGGGAGGCCTGCTCTTTTCTGAAGGGAAACAGAGGAGTAGGGGAGAAGGAGGGGGAGGCAGGGGAAGGGGGGAGGAAGGAGGGAAAACTGTGCTTGGGATGTAATATATGAGAGAAGAAGAAATATTGAAAGAAAGTTAACTGTGAAGTAAACAGGAGTATTGGAAATATTTAAGACATTCATGTCTGGAACAATACCTACAATCTTAGATACAATGTTTTTTAAAATAAAATTGAAGAGAAGATGGCAGCTACCATTCACAGTGTTCACTGGTACCAGGAACTGCCAGTGTGTCATAAACCTACCTTCTCTTCACATCTCTAAGAAGTGGATACCATTATTGGTTCCACATAACAGTGAAGAAACTGGAAGCGGGCATGGTGGTCTATGCCTGCACCCCAACATGTAGGGAGCAGCAGCAGGAAGGAATTCAAGGCGGTCTTGGCTATGCAGCATGTTTGAGACAGCTGGGGTACATGAGACCCTGTCTCAATATTTAAAAGTTAAAAGAGGAGGAGGAGAAGGAATAAACTAATAGGCATGTAAAGGACATGTAAAGGACCTGGTGGGATACAACCAGGGAGGGTTGGCAATAGACCGGAAAACACCAAAGCCTGACTCCAGAGCCTTCATTCTGCACATGCTAAGCAAGGTCCCACTTTGTTCATCGTATTTATCATACAAACTGTGCTGCATCAATATTACAGATTATAAGGAAAATGCTTGCCTGTTAGATTGCGTTGTGACCTTTGCTTTATCAGTCTATTAGTTCCCTTTTGTCCCAACAAATGAAAATTAAATAAACAAAGTATCACTCGGTGTTACAAGAAAATAAGACTTATGCCAAGGCATGGAGGCTCACATGTAAATCCAGTATTTGTGAGGCAGAGGTAGAGTATCACAACTTCAAAACCAGCCTGATCTCCAGTGAGTTCCAGCCCAGCTAGGGCCACATAGTGAGATCTTACCTCAAAAAAAAAAAACAAAAAAAAACAAAAAAACAACAAAAAAAAAAAAACACCACAAACTACAACAATAGCAAAAGAGACTTAGTTTTCATTCTGAAAATACAGGCCAAAATCGGCAAGATGTTGGTTGAGGAGATGGCTCAATGGGAAAAGTGCACACCACACCTGCAGGATGACCTGAGTTCAAATCCCACACACCAATAAAAGCTGATGTGTGGCACACACTTGTGACTTCAAGGTGAGAGTTCCCGGTTCTTCCAGGCTAGCTGAAAGTCTGAGCCTTCAAGATCAATGAGACCGTAACTCAGAAGACAGTGACACTGCCATCAACTTTGGGCTCCATGTGCTCATGGACAGGTAAGCATACCTGCTGCCTGCACATCACGTACAATTTGTTTCTTTGGTTTTTGAGACAGGGTTTCTCTGTGTATCCCTGGCTGTCCTGGAACTCACTCTGTAGACCAGGCTGGCCTCGAACTCATAAAAATCCACCTGCCTCTGCCTCCTGAGTGCTGGGATTAAAGGTGTGAGCTACCACAGCACACCCAATTTTTACATTTTTAAAATTCATAAAACGTAACAAGCTTAAAAGATAAAAGAAACATTGATTTTTTTTTTTTTCAAGACAAGAGACAACTAAGGACAGAAAGATGGGGCTCCACAGGTACAGGTGCCTGCTTGCCAGCCTGACAACTTGATTTCCCAGATCCACATGGTGGAAGTAAAGAACCAACTCCCACAAGTTGCTCTCTCTCCTTTCTATGCACACTGTGGCATGCTTGTCCCCGCTCACACACACAAAACAAAAATAGGATTTTTTGTTTTGTTTTCCAAGACAAGGTTTCTCTGTGTAGCCCTAGCTGTCCTGGAACTCACATAGATCCACCTATCCCTGCCCCCTGAGTGCTGGGACTACAGGTGTGTGTGTCAACACCCTGACCCAAAACTAAAATTTTAAAAGTGACATTTGTTTTTCTTCTTTTTAAACTTATATGAAAAAAATGACTGCAATGATTTTATAAACTCAATAATCTAGTCATAAACTACTATAATTCATAAATATGAGATTTTTTTAAAAAATAAATAACCACATCTTCTTAAGATAGTCAACAGTAAGCTTCTACTAAAACCTCTGAAACTCATAGGTACAGTGGCACACACCCACAATCTTAGCACTCAGGAGGCTGAACCAAGGGAATTGTGAGTTCAAGGACATCCTGGGCTACCTTGCAGGTTCCCCTCTCCCCCTACACACATATTAACTTATTATGACATCAAAGAACACAAGACATCTTATCACCAAGTAAGTTAAAAATAATATTTAATTTGGCCTCTATATTAAACAATAATCTTCAATAAGGAGACAAACCAGACATTAAAAAGACAAAAACAAATCAAATTCCTCCAATAAACATCTTGTAATATTGCTATTTGGAGATATGATCACCTTTATTGACCTAGAATAATGGGAAGGACTTCCAACGACTACCAACTATTCTTCAGTGAATAACAGAATTTAGAATGAATATGTTCCCAAGCTTATGACTCACCGTTTCAGGCAGAGATGTATCAGCTGAGCTGGTGGAAGTGTGGCCTTGTGTGTGGCCCACTTCCCTGGCCACAACCAGACGCAGAGACCCAGTGGCTTGTTGTAGTAATGCAATTGCCTGCTGATGGGAAATATTCTGATCCAATGGGGTATCATTAATGGCCAAAATCTGGTCATTTTCCTTCAATCTTTGATCTCTAATCATACAAGAAAAGAAGAATTTGTTTTGGGTACCGTGACAACCTGAACACACACACACACACACACACACACAGCTGGCTCTAGTGTCCCTCTATGACTCAGGGGCTCCACTAGTACCCATGCTTCTCTTACACCATCCTATATCATGTTAACACTGTCGTTTTACTCAAGACACTGAAACTTGAAAAATTAAGTCACTTGAGCAAGACTGCACAGCTGAAGAGCAACATCCAGCCTTAAACCACAAGACTTCTTTGACTAATCTTCTTTGAGCCTCTCTTTGGACCAAGCTGGCCTTGAACTCACAGAGATCCGCCTGCCTCTGCTTCCTGAGTGCTGGGATTAAAGGCAGGAGCCACCACCACCAGGCCTAGGGGAAATATTTTGGATGACAAGATATCAACAGGGTATTTAGAAAGGTTTTTACCATGGTCCCAATGTCCGTGCCTCTGAACTCCTGTGGAAATTTTATTTTGTATTGTAAAGTATCAAAACATGGGACTTCAGGCTGTAAGGACTATCCACTCATGGATAAGATTGGTGTTTTCACGAAAGGCAACTTAGTTCCTTGTTACCCTGCTTCATTTTGCCTCCCACCACGTGATGAAACAGCAAGAAGCCCAAGCCAGTTGTAAACACCTTGACATGGTCTTCCCAGCTTTCAGAGCTGTAAGCCAATAAATCTCTGTTCATGACAAGTTTTGAAACCTCAGGCATTCAGTTATAGCAAAATGGACTAAGACTGAGTCTCACAGTCATCTTTGAAAGGAGCTAAGAAGTAAATGCTGAATGTAGGGACACATGTGTGCACTGACAGCTCACTGACTACATAGCAGAAGGTCAAGCTGCAAGGAAGACTCACTCTCACATCACAGATAGGAGCATCATGTATCAGACCATCCAATACACACAGTCAGGAAGGACAACCGATATATTATACCAGCACTTCCCACGATGTTCCAGAACTTTATAGACAGATGCTGTTTTAAAAAAGCAAGTTGTTGCCAGAAGATGAAAGGAGGAAGAAGTTGGGAGTGACTGTCAACATATACAACAGGATGGGAGCTCTTTATCTAGTTGATGAAATTTCTAGAATTTTTACTATTTCTGGAATAATTGGAATGATTGCAAAACACTGAGTATATTAAACATCACTTCAAAATTGTATGCTTCAAAACGTAAGGTTTATACTATTTGGATTATAACCCAGTAGATCTATTATTTTAAATTTTGAGTTAAAGAGACTAGAAGTAATCATCTATAAACAGGAAATAAATGTGAAAAAAAAATATGGACAGAATTTTGTAATCATATCCTGCCACACTGCTATTATTCTACCAGGAAGATCTGAATAGTGAACTTAGGAAATGAGTCATAAATCAAAGACTAGAAATCAAAGAGACAAAGACTGTGTGGAACCCTTCAAGCATAACAGCAGGCACATGTGGAGATGGTGGGGTTAAGGAACCTCCAGAGCTAACCAGCACTAGCTGCTATCAGTACTGTTTTTCTTGCTAGTTTCTTACTCTTCACAGGAACATATTCAGAGCTGTAAGGAAAATATGAGCCAAGTTCAGAATGAACTTCCTCACCTGTCTGCTACGCTCCCTGGATGGACTTCCTTCACAAAGATATCAATTAATCCCAGACTTTGGCTTCTCAGAGCTACCACACTGAATCCAAGGCCACCAGTTGAAGGGCGTTCTATGTCTATATATTCAACATGCCGGCCCTAATGAAGGGGGAAGTCAGAAAGGGGAAAAAAACAAAAAACCATAATGTGCATTTAAACATCACCTTCCACAGAACTGAAACTGTGCAGCATACAGTAGCTTCTCCTAGGTTATCACTGTTGGTCTAAACATGCTCAGGGTTTTGGTAATAATATAATAATATGCTGGCTCTGGAAACCTTTTAACTTGACTGTTTCCAGCATAGCACAGAGTACAGCATTGAGAAGCATTTTACAATTCATCCACATTATGAGATCGATTCTGGACTGGACAAAAATTGAAAACAAACACCCTTTCCCACAGTAAACTCTCAATTACTTTGTACATAAATGTCATTAAATTCTCTTGATGCAAAACACATTTTTAAAAAGGAAAGAAATTCAGATATGCCAGAAGCATGCTTGTATTCAACCTAGTCAGAACCAGCTGCATTTATATCATTGTTTTAAATTCTTTTTTTTTCTTTTTTTTTTTGGTTTCTCGAGACAGGGTTTCTCTGTGTAGCTTTGAATTAATACTCCATTCACTTGATCATTTCAAACGGTTACAGAGTACCAGGACTACAGAGTATTTTACCATTTTAGTTAACAACTGCCTGTACAATATGAGAGCTTCATAAACATAATCAAATCACAAGTGCATCACACAGAGCAGCTGGAGCTTAAAGTCATTAAAGAGCTAGAATATTTTGCCACCAGCATGACTTGAAACAAATTCTTTTTCATTCTCAAGCCCAAATCTATTTATTTATTTACTTACTGACTGACTGACTTATTTTCCTCTCTTTTGGTTTTTTGAAACAGAGTTCTTTATAGAGTCCCAGTTGTTCTGGAACTCACTATAGACCAGGCTGGCCTTGAACTCATAGAGATCTTCCTGCCTCTGCCTCCCAAGTGCTGGAATAAAAGGGTCTGTACCTCCAAACCCAGCTTTTATTTTTAATATTGACTTTATTTTGAATGATGTGTATGGGTACAAGTCTGTGCACTGGTATGTGCACATGAACCGCCTACTGAGGCCAGAAGAGGGCTTAGATCCCTGTAGCTGGAGTTATAGGCATTTGTGAGCCACCCAATGTGAGTGCTAGAAACCAAACTCAAACCTTCAATAAGAAATTCTAAATTTTCTTAAAAAATTTAAAAACTTCAGTTGTCTATCATTTACTTCTTAGTAGGTATTAGGGGCTACCGTTAAATTATCCACTCTAATGTTTTCCTAGATTTTCCACATTATATTAATTGTAATTCACAAATTCCGTTTTGATATAAAATTAAAACAAATTTTCTTATAGTGTTCATTTTTGTTTGTTTTCTTTTGTTTTGCTTTTTTTCGGGGGGTGGGGGGTGAGGGTGGGCATTGAGAAAGGGTTTCTCTGTGTAACTTTGGAGCCTTTCCTGGAACTCACTCTGTAGCCCAGGCTGGCCTTGAACTCACAAAGATCTGCCTGCCTCTGCCTCCCGTGTGCTGGGATTAAAGGTGTGCACCACCACCGCCTGGCTTGCTTTTCTTTTCTTTTCAGACAGGGCATCACTATGTAGCTCAAGCTGGCCTCAAATTGGAGATCCCCTGCCTCAGTCTGCGGAATGCTGGGCTGCAGGCTTTTGCCAGCATACCCTACTCTCCTGTAATTTAATGACAAGTTCCAACACAATGGTTAGGAATAGAGCCAATTCCTCCTACCAATATAAAAACATAAGCAAACAAAATACATAGTAACACATTTTAAAACAAAAAGAATAATTCTCCTTTTTAAAGTGAAACAGAAGAAAAACTAATGAACTAAACACTCAGTGACATGACATAACCTTACCTGAGCCATCTGCTGAATGACTGAGTGAAAGTCTTCATTTCCTGACTTTGGGGTCCAAGGGAATACTCCAGATGCAGTTAAATTACTACAAGGTCTGTGGGCGCTCCCATTTGTAATGGAACCATCCGTGAACACTAACAAACCCTTTCGAGAAAATTCAAAGTTGGCTGAACAATCCGAGGGGATATGGCTAAGCTATTGGAGAAAAAGAAAAGAAAATCATCAGCAGAAATCTATAGAAAAGAAACAATCTCTATCTATTGCATTATATGTGTAATTTATATACATATTAAAGAAGTAAAGGGGCAGCATGGTGGCACATGACTTTAAACCCAGTATTCAGATGCAGAGGCAGGAGGATCTCTGTGAGTACAAGGTCAACCTGCTTTATATTTAGCAAGTTACGGGCCAACCAGGACTTCAGAGTAAAACTCTTTCTTAGGGAGGAAGGCAGGAAAGGAGGGAGAGAGGCAGACAGGGAGAGGGGAGAAAGGAAAAGTAAGAGGTAGGTGTGTAGGTGTGTAGGTGTGTGTGTGTATGAATAATTAAAGGCGAACAATAATAATAATTAAGGAGAAGAGGTCATGAAGTTTAGTGAGAGCAGGAGGAGGACACGAGAGGTTGGAAGGGTGAGAGTATAAGGTAGAAATGTTATAAATTGAGTACTTATATAAGAAGTTCTCAAAAAATAATAAGGGCCTGGCACAGTGGCACAAGTCTTTTAATCCCAGCACTTTGCAGGTATGAGCAAGTGGATCTCTGTGAGTTCCAGGACAGTCAGGGATATACAATAAAGACCCTGTCTCAAATAAATAAACAATGAATAATAAAATTAATGTTTTAAAAAAGAACAAATGTCAGATTCAAACAAGCTCAAGCTAAGAAGATCAGTCAACATTCCAACAGACATCACTAATTGGATTCAGTGAGTTAAAAAACAGAGGTGGATGAAGCGGGGAAAGGGATATACTGGAGGCACCTGGGGAAAAGGGGGTAGAAGCTGGGGAAAATGTGTTCACAATATACTGCTTACCTGTGTGAAGTCGACAAAGAATAAAGACAGACAATCTACTATTAAACAAATGGCAAGGGCCAGGAGAGGACTCTGAGTACAAGTGCTTGCTATGCAATCCTGATGACCTGAGTTTAGATTCCTGAAACCCAGGCACACGTGGAAGGTCAGCAAAGGTACCTCAGACTGTTCTCAGGCCTCTACATGCACCCTCCCACACAAGCATGTACGTTCATCCTATACCCAGGAAAATCAATCAATCAACATAGGAGTTCATTAAAAAGAGAGAGTAGGCAAGATGCTCAGAGGATAAAGGTACCTGATGATGACCCGAGTTGGATTTTGGGACCCTCATTGCATAAGGAGGGAGCCAACTTCCACAAGTTGTCCTCTGAGTGCCACACATGCTCATATACATACTACACATATACATACACAAACTCACACAACATAAAATTAATGAAAATGTAAATAAACAGATAATAAATGTCAAGAATGGACAAAGTGGTAGAGTTCCAGGATACAGAAGGCCCTGGGCTCAATCTCAACACCATGTAACAAAGAAATAAAGGTAGAAGCTATTGTGTAATTTTGAAGAAAATGTTGAGATCCTAAAGCATTTGATCTTTAAACCCAACATAAACTTCATCAGCATTTATAGCATCCACCGACGCTGCCCACAGCTTGCAAGCCCCACTTGCCTCTGCTAAACTAAGAGTGACAATCCTCCCACACCCCTCGGCTGATCTGAAGCCATCGAGGTAAGGCCGAAGAATAACGTACTTGTCCCTTCAGCTGCTTGATGGACTGCTGGAGAGTAAGGATCTGGTTGAAGAGAGGACTCTTCAGCGTCTCATAAAATGCAGACAGCTTCTCATTCTGCGTCGTGTCACCCTTCTCCTGCAATTTCATTCTCAGGCGATCAAGGACCTGCAGGACCTGCATTTTCTCTTGGTTGGAGGAAGGTGATCAGAGCTCAAGTTAGACACCATCTCACAATCTACTTTTGAATCAAGTAATTTAACAATAAAAATACATAGCTTCTATACCTGCAGCAGGATTTTCAGGCATTTTAGATTATCCTTTTCAATCACTTTCAAAAGCCTAAAGGAAAAAATTAACATTAATTATAGAAGTTTGTCTGCAGTCCTACAGGGGAAACTAAGCAAACTTCAAGAACACTCTTTGTCAAGACTGTATTAGTGAAATTCAAATTAAAACCACATAAAAGCATCATCAACGCATGTCCACTCAGATGGGGAAATTTTAAAAAGACCAGAGTAAGTGTTGGCGAGACTACAAAGCAGCTAGAACTATCATGTATGTTTAGTTGGGAAATAAAATAGCACATCACTTTGGAAAATTATTAAGTAATTTATTTTTATGAATATTTTGTAATTTAAATCATAAGTAGTTTCTTATAAAGTTAACAATGTACTAATTATATAATCTACACCTTCTTCTCATAAATATTTACCCAAGAGAAATGAAAATATGACCTGTATGTGAAACTATACAGTATGATTTGTAAAAGGCCCCAACTGGGAATACCGAGATGCCCAGTCATAGGCAAGTGGATAAACAAAGAAATGTTACATAAATATAACATTCAGGGGAAAAGTTGCTGACACATACAATAAGGATGAATCCTGAAAATATTGTGCTGGAGGGTGGCGTTGGGGGTAGGGATGTGGTTCAGGTGGTAGAGTCCTTGACTAGTATGCAGGAAGCCCCAGGTTCCATCCCAGCACCACATAAAACAGATTACAAGTGGTGCGTAACTGTTATCCCAACATGTGGAAGGAGGACCAGGAGTTCAAGGCCAGATTGGGCTACAAGAGATGACATGTCAACAACAAAACCAGTAAGGCTGTCATCAGCATTGGTAAAGGTCCAAGCAGTCTATGCAAATGTTCCTCGGTGGGAAAATTCCCCAAAGACCTGTGAACAGAGCATCTCAGAAACACTCCTCATGTACTCAGCATCACCAACTACACAACCCTCACAACGATTGAACAGGAAGCTATAAGCTATAAGGATAACCAGGACAGTACCATCCTTTTCTAGATGAGCACAGAGCCCAAAACCAATCTGAAGGCCATTAATCAATCCATATTGATAAAGCAAAGAATGCAAGCTCAAAACTGTAAGATGCCATTGTTATAGCTGAATGGCAACTTGTCAAGGACTAGTTCATTAAGAGAACAGCAAGAGCCTGTGCCCAGACATCTCTGAAAAGCAGGCGGGAAGACAGACTTCACGATCTTTTAGGACAATTTAATGCCTACAAATGTAGTGGTGTATATTTAATATACTTCTCTTTTCCCAGAATTTCAATTTCTGGGTCTCTCTCTCTAAGAGCACAATGATGTACATACATGAGTAGTTTTTACATTCCTTTTACACAGAAAAACTCCTGCAAAAGTCAATTATCACCAGTCACCGAAAAGATAGAGTAATGCTTAAGGATAAAAAAATAAAATAAAATAATAAAAAGATAGAGTATGCTTAAGGGTGCAGGAAAAAATGTCACAGTATGTGGCTCTCTCCTTCCCAAACTGTAGGCCTCTTCGCAAACACCTTTATTTTAAAATGTCAGGTACACAGTCTGAAAATCCATGGATTCCTGGGGCGTGGCTGGCTGGGAAACAGGAAACAGAGACATTTTTGGTTTGTATAAGTAAAGAAAGGCTTATGGAAATAGAGGCTTCCAAGACAGAAAAGGTTTCCTTGAGTTCCAGGCCAACAAGACCTAATCTGAAAGAAATACATAAAAATAAAATAACTATGTAAAAACAAATTTAAAAAAGAAAGGCTTCTTTTAGAAAAGTATTTCTGTATATGGTTCTCAAAATTTTCCAGGATTTTTTAATGATTTATTTTTATTTTTTATGTGCATTGGTGTTTTGTCTGCATGTCTATCTCTATGAGGGTATCAGATCCCCTAGAACTGGAGTTACAGACAGTTGTGAGCTGCCATGTGGGTGCTGGGAATTGAATCCAGGTCCTCTGGAAAAGCAGCCAGTGCTCTTAACGTCTGAGACATCTCTCTAGCCCCAGTTTTTGTGTGTGTGGTTTTTTGGTTTTTTAAGTATGCCACTTTAAAAAAGAAGTGTCTCCAAGCAATTGAAAGCAAATATTTAAAAAGCAATTACTGGATTAGACACAATCATCGCCACCAGTCTAATCCTCCCTGCCCCGAGAGTTGTGGATCAGAGCCTTACACACACTAGGAGAGCACTGTGCAGTCAACCCACATGCCCAGCCCCATCGTACTTTCTTAAAAGCCATAATTATGTGCCTACAGGTCATGTTTGGTTACCATGTGATTAAACTATCTAATTCTACAGGGCAGGCTGTGTGATTCTGACCACAATGAACTAGTAAGAGGATAAATCTTCTCTAAGTTTGAGAGATTTGTGATTCTACATGACGTTCCTAACAGGCGGCAAGTATTTATTCTTTGAACTTCATTATTCTCTCCTGTTCAAAAGAACATATTACTGGCATCAAAATCATCTGCTTGCCAACAAATCACTTACTATTCAAAATAAACGTGTTCTGAGCCTGAATTTTACTTCAGTAGACAAACAAAAGAATTTCAGTAAGATGCTGCAAAATGCACTCAGAGGTGATTTCCTATGATTTCATCAAACAGAGGACTTGAAGCATGCTGGCAGTGTGCTGTCAAATGCAGGCAGTGACATTCTTGAGAGTTTTACCTGCTGTCTGGGGATCCTCCAGAATGGACAGCTATCTGTGTCTAACTTCTGCTGTACAGTTGGAACTGAGTTAGATCTCAAATTCACATGAGACCTGCGCATGCCGGAAAACCCACCCTTTGTATAAAACAGGAAAGTTGTACAACATGCCCAAGCAGCATTTAGGGGAATATTTGCATTATTTCTATACTTCTATAAGAAAAAAAAGTGTGCATTGAGAAATTTTTCTAGAAAAACATTTAGGAAGTAATAGTGATTGCTTCCAGAAAATAGAAAAGAGGAATTTAAAAGTTAGCCTTTGGGGGATGAGGTTATAACTCAGTGGTAGAACATATGTTCAGCATGCATGAGCCCTGAATTCAATCCCCAACACCACAGAAAAATAGTAAAACAAAAATGAGCCTCTTTTACATTATAGATTTCAGGACTGTTTGAATTTTTATTCAAAATACATGGATTAAGAATGTAGTCAGTGGTAGAATGTTTATCTAGCATGTGTGAGACTCTAAGTTTGATTCTGCACTACTACAATAAAATAAACAAAAACAGTACTAATTTCACAGTTTTAAATCAGTGGTGAAGTGACAGGTGTGGCAGCACACGGGTGTGATCCCAGCAATCAGGCGACAGAGGCAGGGTGATTCAAGTCGGAGAGCAGGCTGGGCTACACAATGCTGCGACAGACCTCGTCGCAAAAAGTGACAAAAACAAGTTGAGCATAGCAACATGTATGCCTATAACCTCAGGACACCAGAGACTGAGGCAGAAGGATCTTGAGTTTTATGTCAGTCTAGGCTATAAGATAGACCCAACCTCAACAAATAAGTAAAGGTAAGTAAATAAATATAGTAAAAGCAACAAAAAGATAATGGCTAAGAGGGTCTAACAAGAACAAGATGTATAGCAAGACAGCAACACCATAATGGGATCATCACACTGCAAGGCACACAGTAGCAGTGGTGTGTACTATGTGCTAAGAGAAAGCAGACTAACCACCTAGGATGTATGGGAATGCTATAATTCACACTTCAGAAACCCTTGCACAAGTCAGGCAATGATGGAGCACACCTTTAATCCCAGCACTCAGGATGTAGAGGCATATGGATCTCCGTGAGTTCAAGGCCAGCCTAATCTACGAAGTTCCAGAAAGTTCTCTGTGTAACACTCAGAACTGTTACACAGAGAAATCCTGCCTTGAAAAACAGAAAAGAGTAAAAGAAGAGGGGTGGGTAGAAAAGTGAAAATAAAATGACCATTTCTGTTCCTTTGCATAGGATAAGCTCAAGTCTCAGACACTGCTAACGACATATAAGACAGGGTCAGTGAGTCTCAAACTCTGCTCTCCCATCAGAATCACCTGTAGCACCTGTCAAACCCCAAGTTACTGGACCTTGCTTAGTGCTTTTTGCAGTAGGTCTGATGGGTCCTGAGACTTGCATTGCTGACAAGCATTCATGTGAGCCTGGTGCTGCCAGCATAGAATCCACAAATTAACCACATACAGGTTTAGGGGTGTGCCCTTGTTAGAACACAACATATCTAGTCACACTGAAGTGAGAGCCTACAGAGGCTATCTAGTGAGAAGAGTAGTTAAAGTTAGGCTACAGCCAAATTATCTCTCTGTCTCTGTTTATGTGCGTGTGTGTGTGTGTGTGTGTGTGTGTGTGTGTGTGTGTGTCTATTAAAGTAAGTCATAAAAGTATTGTGAAGTTTAATTTGAGAAATGTAGGCTTAGGTATATTGAGTAGAATAGGCTTTAGGTATAGGGATATTGTGAAGGCTTAGGTACAATAGTAACTTAAGAGTGGAGTAGGTTTTCCCAAGCGGGACCTGGGACGCACAAAGGAGCATCTGGGACTGAGCAGCCATTGCGGACTTAGCTGTGGTGATATTTTATCTGTGTACCCAAATAAAGTTTATCTGAGGATCAGAGGAAGAAGCCAGCCACTATAGTAACCATAGAGGTCAGGCAATGGTAGCACATGCCTTTAATCATATCACTCCGGAAGCAGAGATTGGTCTGGATCTCTGTGAATTCAAGGCCACACTGGGAACAGAGCCAAGTGTGGTGGTACATACCTTTAATCCCAGCACTAACCATAAAGGTCTGGAGGTCTGTACAGACAGACAGGAAGTGACAGAGCTGGGCAGGAAGAGGAAGTGATGTAGCTGGGCAGAGATAAGAAATGAGATGGCAAAACAGAAAGGCATATAGGTGTGGGTATACAGGAAGTAGCTCTCTTTGGAGACTGAGGCGTCTGTAAGGTGAGGTTGGTGTGGCTTTTCTTATTCCTCTGATCTCTCAGGTTTTAACACCAGTATCTGGCTCTGGGTTTTTTATTAATAAGACCTTTCAGCAATCTGTCCTATATCTGGCAGTCCAACGTTTGTGGCAAGAATTCACTAAAAAGCCACTTGTGACCTTACAGGCCCTTGGGTCAGGCCCGAGCTGCACATGGGCCAGAGTCTCTTTGGCTTTTTCTCTCCTGGTGAGTGGTAGGCTCTGTCTGGATTCTCATCTTGGACTGCTACCACCCTAGGTAGCTGCTTTGAAACTCCCTTGGACTTCTACTCAGTCAACAGATTGGCAAGTCAATAAAGATATCTTAAAGAGAGAAATTAGTTAAAAGAGAATATTTTTTCTCCACATTGAAAAATGGGAAACATTTTTACAATGGAGGGAATTTGGTCTCTCTTTGATAACACATTAGGCAGTCTGAAAATGGAACAATTAAATGAGAGGATAATTAATGTTGTACATAACATCAATTATGAATATTATTTGTTTGATCATTTTTATTTTAGCATTAAAAAGGTTGGTCAATTTGTGTGCCAAGATAAAAGTATTAGAAAAACCTGTTGAAATGATTTATAGAGAAATTCAGACCCAGACAGAAGAATTTAAAGGTGAACCTATCTCAGCACTGAATTATACGATTACAGAGAAACAGCCTAAGGTTTCCAGACAACAAGCATTAATCTACCCAGTAACCTTACAGAAACTGCCAAATGCTCAAGGGTGTGTACACGCTAACTGGACTCCGGTGGAAATGTTAGATTTGAGGAGATTTAAAGAAGCTATAGTATCATTTGGTACACATTCTCCATTTGTAAAGCAGATGTTAAACTCATGGTCAAACAGTAATAGAATTATGCCTCAGGACTGGAAAGATTTGGTTATAGCAGTCTTAGAGGCTAGGCCACAATTACAGTGGAGAACCTGGTGGAAAGAGGAGGCTAAAACTATAGAACAACGATGCAGAGCTAGAGATGTGGACATTTCCCAGGATCAACTTCTTGGAGAAAGCGATTTTGCTGATATACAAAGACAATGTTTATATAAACGAATGCATGGGACAGACCTGAAGGAGCAGGGAAGAAAATTGAGTCCTTTATGAAAGTTATACAGGGCCCCAAAGAAACCTTCACAGATTTCTTACAAAGGCTATCTTCAGCAGTAAATAGAACGATACCAAATTCAGAAGCTAGACAGATAATATTTGAATCTTTGGCTTTTGAGAATGTTAATACAGCATGCAAAAGAGTAACTAGGCTATTAAAGGCAAGATCAGCACCCTTGGAAAATTGGATCAGGGATACAATTAACACTGAATCTCATCACCATGATGATACATGGATAGGAGAGGTGATTTCAAGAGGTTTGAAGAAAAATATTAATGCCAGATGCTTTAATTGTGGTAAACAAGGCCACCTAAAAAGGGAGTGTAAACAGGGCATTCCTACAAACAATGTTTCTTCAAGCAACAATAGCAACAGAACACCCTCCCTTCTGGATTATACAGATGGTGTGGGAAAGGTAAACATTGGACTAATGAATGTAGATCAACAAGGGACAGACAAGGTAATCCTTTGCCTTTTCCATCGGGAAACTCCCTGAGGGGCCTCTCGAAGGCCCCCATGGCAAATCAAGTTCAGTCCTTTCCTGCCATCATAGAAGAAACTTCTTCTCAGAGCAATTAAATAACCAAATGCCTATTGTAATAAACCATACTGCTTGGAGTGATAGAACAGCTATAACAGAGAGAACAGAAAATTCAGGAGAAACCATAAAGCGAATTTTTTGGCAAACTTCTATAAATGAACAAACACCAAAATTAAAAATACAAATGACATTCTCATTGAGGGTTTTATAGACACAGGTGTGGATGTCACAATAATTGAACCAGAATCTTGGCATCCAAATTGGCCTCTTAAGAAGGGAAATGTTCAGTTGTTAGGGATTGGAACATTATCTCAAGTGAAACAGAGTGTAACATGGTTCAAATGTATAGGGCCAGAAGAACAGAGAGGAAAATTAAAGCCATATCAAATTTGAAGTCTCTAAAAAGATGACGGAGCCCCACAACGACAATTTCATCAGGACGATGATAATACCACTAAGCTGACAAACAGCACCCAAAGATTGGCTTTGGACTTCAAACTGCTCAGGACAATTTTGAGATGGCTAGCTGAGATGATCCTGCCTCACAGACTACTCGAGTAAGAAGTTGAGATAAGCCCTGCACTTTTACATTATGCAGAGACTAGACAACAAATGATATAGTTACCTCTCCTGGAACTTGGCAATTAACCCAATTTTTTTTCTTTTCAGGATCCCCTAAAGATGGCTTTGCCCCCAGACAGTAGGAAGTAATTTTATGAACACGATATCCACATTCCCAAGAGGTGGGGTGGGTGGTTTTTGGTCTTTCAATGGCTTTTGGATAATTGTCATTGTTTAGGATGGTTGGTTACAAGTTGTTATTGTTAATGGTCAGGAAAAAGGCTAAACAAAAGAGATTAGATTTAAGGTTCTTGTTTGAAAAAAAAAGAAGAAAAAGCAAAAAGAGGATTTAGATAAAATCTAGATTATTGAATCTACTCTGAAAAGAATAAAGAAAGAATATAGATATAAGATAAAAAGGTAGATTATTGAATCTACTTTTAGAAGGCAACTACTAGTCTTAAATATTTTACAGTGGAATGGATTTTTGTACATTGTATATAAATTATGTATATTACTACAAATTTGAGATTGATTTATACAGATGGCAGGCACAGAAAGGATATAGGTGAGTATACAGGAAGTAGTGCTCTCTTTATCTGTGGATTTCCTAGTGGTAAGAACGTGGCTGGCTTCTTTCTGCTTTTCTAATCTCTCAGTTTTTACCACAATATCTGGCTCCAGGTTTGTTTGTTTTTTTATTAATAAGATCATTTAGCAATTCATCTTACAGTGGTGCATGTCTTTAATTGAAGCACTTGGAGGACTGAGACAAGAGGATAGCCATGGGTTTGAAGGTGACCTAGTGTACACAGTGAGTTCCAGGCTAGATTGAGCTACAACCCTGTCTCAAAGTACATGCATACATATATACATGCATACATGTGTGCAAATACATACAAAAATAAATAAATATACTTCAATGGCGTTCAAACTTTCTGAGCATATATTTCCATCATTAAAATATGTCGGGCTGGTGTAGAGTGCTTGCCTTGATACAGGAAGCCCTGAGTTTCAAGCCATACTGTTAATAAATAAAAAATGTTGGACATAGGTTTAACGTTGTCTACTTTTTAATATTATAAAAATATACTGTGAGGCTGGGGAGAGAGCTCAGTGGATAAAGTGATGCTGTGAAATGTGAGGTCTGTGATCTGATCCGTAGCAGCAACACAAATGCAGGGCAGCTGTGGAAGTTCACTTGCAATCCCAGGACATGGGAGACAAAGCCTGTGGACCAGCCAAATCAGCCAGCTCCAGGTATGGTGAGAGATCTGGCCTCAGTAAACATAGTAGAAAGCAATCAAGAGACACCTGGTGTCAACCTCTGACCTCTACACATGTGTAGCACTTGCATACATGTGCACCTACATGCATGCAGGTACACCACACACACAAAATAAATTTAAAAAAATAAAAATACTACCTTACTATTTACAGTATTTATAGTATATATACTCTTTAAAAATGCATAACAAAGACTTCTAAAAAGAATATAAATTAACAATTAAAATTTATTATCAGAACTGGAAAGATGGCCCAGCAGTTAAATGAAGCATTAATCTAATGAATCCTATCAATAAAAAAATCCGGAGTCAGATATCAGGGTAAAAACCTAGAAAATCAGAGAAGCAGGGGAGCAACCACAGTAGCTTCCTACCTCTCAGGTTCCTCCAACCAAAAGGGCTGAGATCCTCTCTAAGTCCCCCCTTACCACTTCCTGTCTCTTTTCTCTACAGTACTCCAAACCTCTATGGTTAGCTAGTGGCTAGCTCCACCCTCTGACTTCAAGCAAGCTTTATTTGTCAGAACACAATCAAAATATCACACAACAATTAAGAGTGCTTACTACTCTTGCAGAGCACCGAGTTTGATTCCCAGAATGGCTGCTAACATCAGGCTACTCACAAACACCTCCAACTCCAGCTCAAGGAGGATCCAATGGCCTCTTCTGGTCACTGCAGGCAACTGCACTCATTTGCACACACACCCACATAGAAACATGCATACACATAACTATAAATAAATCTTCAAAAAAATTTAATTGCGCTATTATCTTCCTCAAAGTGGATAAAATTGGAGGCATCTTGGAATCTATGGGAACAGAGATCACCTCAGTATGGATTAGGTAAAAAGCAGCTGGCCAGCTGGGCAGTGGTGGCGCACACCTTTAATCCCAGCACTCGGGAGGCAGAGTCAGGCAGATCTCAATGAGTTGGAGGCCAGCCTGGTCTACAGTGAGATCCAGTACAGGAACCAAAACTACACAGAGAAACTGTCTCAAAAAACCAAGAAAAGGGGACAATTCCATGTTTCAGGCAATATCTGGGGAAGGGGACTAAAATTCAAAAAGTACATGGCAAATGCAGAAAAACCATAAACAATTACTTTACAGCAGAGTACAGTCAAACATATCTGACCTACTTAGTAAGAAACTAACAGGCTGGGCCTCATGGAATAGCTCAATGCACAACTAAACTTAACATTACCAAGGCACTAGCTCCAATCTCTGCACCTCCAAAAGAAAAAAAAAAAAAAAAAAAAAGCATAGGTATGATATTAGCTTAATTGTCAACTTGACACAATTGATAATCACCTGGGAAGAGTCTCAATGAGGGATTATCTACATTGGTTTGGCCTGTGGGGATGTCTGTGAAAGATTGTTTTAATTGATGTGGGAAAACGCAGCCCACTGTGGGTAGCACCATTCATTGGTGGGGTAGCGGGGTGGTGAGGTGGGGGGTGGCAAGGTGAGGGGTTGCGTGGTGAGGGGTGGCGGGGTGGGAGGGTGGGGGTGGGAGTGGGGGGGTGGCGACTGTAGAAAAGTGAAGAAAGCTAGCTGAGCATAAGCAAGGAAGTAAAGATGCATGCATTTTTTTTCTCTCTGCTCTTTACTGTGGATATGTGATAGTTTGTAGTTCCTGCCTTGACTTCTCTCCAATAATGGAGTGTGTGCCTGGAATTACAAGCTGAATATTCCTCCTTTCCACTAAGTTGCTTTCCGTCAAGATATTTTGTCACAGCAACAGAAATGAAACTACAGCACTGGGCCCACAGTTTGAATATGTTTAAGCTGAATACAATTTGCCACGGATAGGCTACCTACACTGGCACAGTTAGAAATTAAAACATTAGGACACAGTATGAAAGAATCCCAACAGGACTGGAGATGGCTCAATGGGTAGAGCACTTAAGTGTGAGCAGCAGAATTTGGATCCCAGCTCACACTTCAAAGCTTCACAGATATGGAAGACACCTACAATCCCAGAACTAGGAAGGCAGAGACAGGGAATTCCGCAGACAAGCTAGCAGGCTAGATTGGCCTAATTGGTGAGCTCTGGGCTCAGAGAGAGATCGTGCCTCATTAAATAAAGTGGAGAGCAACCAAGGAAAAGACCCAATGTCAATTTCAGGCCTCCATATGCATGCCATAGATCCACATACTTGTGAGCAGGCACACATGCATGCATACACCACACAGTCATATACATGTCACACACACATACACACACACACACACACACACACACACACACACACACACAACACATACACAGAAAACAAGAAGTCTATTATGCTGAGCAGTTGCTAGTCCATCACTGAATACAAGAGATTAGGCCATGAATTTTTCATATCAGCTGTAGGTTTGACTGAGGAAAATTACAATATTGTGGCTTTTTAAAAATCCATGTCCTATGCCAATTCCAACTGAGGAAATAGTTGGGGGGGAAAGATGACTCAGAAAACAAAACTGAATTTAATTTACATTTCTGGTTGAAGGAAATTTACTGAAAAAAAAAAAATTCTGTTAACTCCTCAGATCATGAATCCAAACAGCCAGATGTGATGGTGAACATCTTCAATACCAGCACTCTCATGAGGCAGAGGCAGGCTGATCTCTGGGTGTTCAAGGCCAAACTGGACTACATAGTAAGACCCTATCTCAGTGGGGAAAAAAATTCCAAGACAAATTAAGGACCCAAAGAAACACACTTTACAGACTTTCAGTAGCTCATGAGAATTCAACTTTCTCCTAACAAACATCTGATCATCTATTTGAAAAATTTGGAAAATAAGGTCACTGGCTACCTTACTGGGAAAGCATACTCATTAAGTACACATGTGAACTGGATCATTACAACTGGGTGGTTCATAACTCTAGAACTTACTGAACCAGGAAGCTTGAAAAAATCTGTGAGCTTAATATTAAGTGTAAAGTCATGATGAAGTTATTTAAAAACTGAAGTCCATAAACAGCTTTAACTATGCTTCCTTCAGAGTCAAAGTTCAAGATTTGTTCATCTTCCTTTGTCCTCAAAGATCAACCTTTACTAGGTGTTCATTAAATAACAAACAGAATCCAAACCAGAGTGGTGGTGGCTGCCACCAGGACTCTAAATAACTGTATCAGCTGCCATGCAATACAAACTCAAGTGTTACAGCCTATTAAGGGAAAGCTATTTCCCTCTGGTCAGGAGAATGGAATCTCTGGCCTGGTCGGAAACTTAACATTCCAGTTGGGCAGGTCAATCACCTGGCTAAGGGACCAGCCTCAAGATGGCTTGATCCTACTTAAGCCATGTTAAAGAGACAGGAGAAATAATTACCCTGGAAAGCCACAAAGCTCTGTTAGGTCTGCCCCGCAAGTCCTGACTCAGAAAGGCATAATTCTTCCTGATTCCTCCCTTCTTTTCCCTTTGGATGTTGGCCAGAGCTTAAGATGCCTTTTCTGTTAGTCTGGGCTTCTTGCTCTTTCTCTGGAGCCCTGCTCCCTTTTTGTCCTGAGGCTGTGTGGCTGACCTCCATGACTCACTCAAATAGCATGAATTTTTCTCTTCCTCTTCTCTACCTGCCTCCTCTGGGCAGCTGCCTAGATTTACAGTTGGTCCTCCTTGGGGTTTTTCTTTTAAACTCTAATAAAATTGTCCTCAGCTTCCTTTTGAGTTCATTCTTAAATTCTTTTAATAACAGTACTAAGAACTCCAAGAAGGAAGTATACTAATTCCCTGGTAACATGTAGCAGCTCCACCAGGATCCCCCAAAATTTCCAGCAACACAAGTTAGGTTTCCTACAAATGCCTGGTGAAAGCTTTCCTAAACTAACTGAATATAAAAAAATGTATCTCCACTGTCAAAATACCACATCCCTGACTGTAAGAAAAAAACAATTCCATAATGAAGCTAGATGCTAAAGCTACATGCAATGTTTTACGTTCATCCGAAAGTACATATTTAGGAAATACTGAAATCCAAGTTGAAAGATACCATGAGAAAAATCAAGTTAGTTCTTCAGAATAGTTCAGTTGGCAAAATATGGATTTTATCATTGAAACATTCAGGTGAATGTTCCTGTCAGTACTTTCTCTGTAATGTGGTTGATTTTGCATTAAGTAAAACTTAATGTGTTCTTACTTGTGTGGTTCTATTTGTGACAGTTTTCCCCTACAAGCAACAACAACAACAAATCTGACCAATTTTCACACTTATTAAGTCTCTGGTCATGTTCTTAATGGATACAGCAATCGAAGTCCTCCACTAAAAGGACCTGAATGTTCAGACTCCACTAACAATTAGCTCCTGCCTCAACGTTGGTCTATTTTCCCCACATGCAGGAGGGTGCCCTCACAAGTCTCCAGGAACTATGGTCACACCATTTTTTTTCTAATTCAAAACAACCCAGTAAACAAGGAAGGCCATTCTAGGTTTTGGATGTCCTTACCCATCCATCAATGCTCATTCTCCCTTTTCCAACATTCTTCTGCTACTGTTGGGTATGTAGCTTGAACCTGTGGTTCAAATATTTGTAGGCTGATATGGAAGATTTGCTGATAGATTCAGGCTAACCTAGATCACATAGTGAGTTCCAGTCAGTCTGGGCTACAGAGGAAGACCCTATCTCAATCTCTTTCTAGAAAAGAAAGGGGGAGGGGGCGGGTAGAGAGAATGTATTTGTCTGCCGCTAAATTAACTATTTTAGCATCTATTCTGTACAATGGAAAGCCATTCTGTATAACATTGTTTAATGTTCTTAATGTCTTATCTGTATTTCATAAATCCTTAAAACACAAGGGTACAACGCTACTGAGAAAACATGAAGACAAGGTGGAAGCATAGATGCCACTGAGGAGAATTAATTAACTTCATGGGGGAGGGAGCAATCAAATGCTCAAGACTTTCTTGGTAAATAAATAAAAATAAGAAATTTCAAACTAAATTGGTCAAGTGCATTCATTTATCTTCCTTTTGAGAATAAAAAGAATTCAGAATAAGATTTTTTGTTTGTTTTTTTTGTTTTTGTTTTTTTGTTTGTTTGTTTGTTTTTGGTGACAGGGTTTTTCTGTGTAGTCCTGGCTGTCCTGGAACTCACTCTGTAGCTGACCTCAGAGAGATCCACCTACCTCTGCCTCCCAAGTGCTGGGATAAAAGGTGTGTGTGTGTGCCACCATAGCCTGGCCCATTAAAGAATCTTTTTAAATATCTAAATGTTGAGAGGACTAAATAAAATACACTATTTGGCCTAGCACATGGCACACACTCAACAAACAATGGCTATTGTTGTTAGCACCTCTTTTCAATCAAATTACATGACATTTTGGAATTTGAAAGAAGTCAGTATGTCATTTGTGGTTTTGCTATGTAATCAATACCGAGAAGACTGAACAATAAAACTTTTCATCAGTGCAATTAATACAAAACAAAAGATCAAGTAAAGGCCTATATATTGAAGTTTTGTTTTGTTTTTGCTTTGGGGTTTTTGTTGTTGTTGGGTTTCTTTTTTTGTTTGTTTGTTTGTTTTGTTTTTTTTTTTTTGAGAAAGGGTCTCACTTTGTAGCTCTGGTTGGTCCAGAACTTCTATATATATCAGACTATCCTGGAACTCACAGAGATCCTCCTGCCTCTGCCTCCCAAGTGCTGGAATTAAAGGCATAAACTAACATGTAGAAGAAAAATTAGTAGCATCATTGTATCTAGGGCCAACATTAGAATGTATTAGTTGTTTGTTGGAGGTACTTAGACCTTAGAGAAATCATTGTAGAGAACAGTGACTGTTTTCTGTGATTTATAGAGCTGTTTTTCTGAAGAAGCATTACACTCTTTGCCTAACTTTGGTCACCAGACAATCCTGGCATACCTGGAACATCTTGCATTACTGGGTACTGCAAACAGTGCACAATAAACATAGATTAGATCAGGGGCTTTGGTATGAGGAACTTGTTTTACCCCCAAAAAAAACTTTGGCATAACAATCAATGAATACACTTCTGCATGACCGTTTGAGGTTCAGTTCATAGAGACTGTTCCTCCTAGCTGCCTCAGAGCCTGAATTACATTCTGGAGTGATGCTATTTCTTTGATTGTCCCTCTGAACACCCGACACCACCAAGTCAGTTTAAAGCCTTTAAAGCCAGCATGATGGTACAGGTCTGTAATCCCAGCATTCCAAAGGCAAGAGGAGGGTGAGTTTGAGCCCACTGTCTCAAACACAAGTCAATTTATATTGGAGTGTTAAGGCCTCAATACATCATTCCCCCTGAAGGGTAAATACATATGCAATCCTTATCAAGTGTCTTTCCATAGAATGTAAGCCACAAATGTAATTCTAAAATTTCTGGCAAGGGCTAGAGAGATGGCTGAACAGTTCAGTGTGTACACTGTTCTTAACAGAGGATCCAAATTCAGTCCCTAGCACCCATGTCAGGGCACTAACCTGGTCTCCCTCCACAGGCACTTGCATTCGCTTGCACATAACCACACATACATGTAATTTTAAAATTAATAAAAATAGCCAGGCAATGGTGGCACATGCCTTTAATCCCAGAGGAGGCAGAGGCCAGCCAGTCTGGTCAACAGAGTGAATTCCAGGACAGCCAGGGCTACACAGAGAAATCCTGTCTCAAAAAAAAACCAAAAAAAAAAAAAATAATAATAAAAAAAAAAAAAAAATAAAATAATAAAAATAAATCTTAAAGTTTTGATAGTATCATATAAAAGACAAAATTAACTTTAATATGCATTCTACTTAATTTAATATATACAAAGCATCATTTAAATAGGCACGTAATGTAAAAATATTTTTTACACTGTCTTCAGAATCTAGTGTGCATTTCATATTTATGATAAATCTCAGTCCCAAAGAGCCCCATTTCACTTGTTCCAGCAGTTTTCTGTCTTCACAACAAATTCCTGACCTATTAACCTAGGCCTTTTCGGAAAGATCTTTGCAATGCTTTTAGCAGACGTGTGCTTCTCAGCTCAGTCTCTGACTATCCAGGTAAGAATGCTTACAGGCTTGAGTTCCTCCTGATTGCATCTGAGCAGAGACCAGAGTGGGAGAAAAATAGCTTGCTGCCACAAGACACATTCTAGAACTGTTTCCTTTCAACCTCTCCAATTCTCAATGAGGCAGATCATTTCCCAATGAGGAACCAGCACAAATCACTTGCCAAAAGGCCTAAGTGGGACCAATGCTCATCTTTAGACTCTACTAGGTCTCAGCTCTATCTATTCATCTCACTAAAAATGTATTATCTGTTGGTAAGTGCTCAGCATGTGCAAGGCCCTAGGTTTCCATCCTCAGTACCAATAATACAAATAAAGCAAGGCACTGGCAAGCACTAAATTCCCTTCCATTTGCAACAGAATCTGCACTGGGGGCTCTAAACGATGTCCAAATCTATATGGAAATCCCAGATTAAGAAGAACACAAAGTAGCAATAGTTGTGTGATCTCAAACATTAATCGAGAATAGCTGTGTTTTCTCCAGAACTCAACTCTCCTACAGAGATGAGCAAAGGCTTCAGCAAACTAATCCCTTTTGTGGCTTTCCAAGCTAATGCATTTTTGTTAAACTTTAACAAAGCAAGCAAGCTCAGACTACTTGGCTGTTTGACATAAAAATAATTATTAAACCCTACTGTAAGGAACGGGAAATGCTGGGCTACTGTCTCAAAAATTCAAAGTTTTAAAAGTGAATTCATTACAAGAAAACGTAGATATTTCTATCTTTAAAAATACAAAATGAGCCCAGCTGTGGTGGTGCACACCTTTAATCCCAACACTCAGGAGGCAGAGGCAGGGGGGTTTCTGTGAGGTCGAGGCCAGCCTGGTCTACAGAGAGTTGTTCCAGGACAGTCAGGACTACACAGAGGAAAAGAGTCGTGTTATTTATTGCCCTTTTCTCAACAGTGAAGTGGGTTTCTGGTTGCTGCTAGCTCCGTTTTTCCTCATTTAATTCTCTAACAATTTCAGACATGTGTACCACGGACTTTGGTCATGTCCACCCACAAACCACCCCGTTACTCCTCTCTCCTCGTCTCTCCTCCTTCTTCTCCTCCTCCTCCTCCTCCTCCTCCTCCTCCCACCTTCTTCACAGCCAGTCTCCCTCCTGTTTTCAGGTCTATTTCTGTTTTGTCCCCTTTCTGAAAATTCTCGTTTTCCCTACAATGAATCTATGTTAACTTCATACAAGCACAACAGCTGCAGACGGAACTCAGGGTTGGAGCGCCTGCTCAGTATGTGTGTTGTCCTAGATGCAACCCCCTCACTATTGGAACAGCAACGATCCAGAACTGGAGATTATTAAGACTAGATTCAATGCGAGTGACAACTTCAGACAACTCACCTTTAGATCAAATCATTCTTCTGATTACAAGTCCATTATATGCCACCAGTAATGGCATCTAAACTAATAAAGGTGCAATCACTTTGCAGTCAGTTTACAAATTCCAGCAGTAAAGAAAAAAAATCCTCCACGTCTGTATTAACTTTCAAAATATCTTAAATTTTGAATCATCTTTATAAAGGCTGTTAGGGCCCTAGAAACAGCAAAAGGTCATGACTTTCCATTTTCTAATTCCGCAAAATAAACAGATTCCTGTTTGTCCCACCTCTCCCTAGCTTTCCCTA
>CABHPP010056148.1:0-28017 GCA_902168425.1 Peromyscus attwateri
AAAATGTATCATTTTAGTAATTCTAGTCTAGAGAATGTAAATAGCATTAAAGTTTAGTAAGACTAACTTGAGAAATTATCAGTGCTTCTGCTCTTTTGAGGATTTTATTTTATTATTGTATTTTATTTATGAAAGGTCCTTATTATGTGTGCCACCATGACAGTTTGTGAGGCGTTGGTGACCAAACCCAAGGCTTCATGAAGGCTATGTGGGTGCTCTACCAACTGAGCTGTACCCTGAGCTCAGGTCTTGTTCTCTTTCCAAGGTCTGGATTTGAACATGCAGACATTTGAGTTTTTGTTTATTAATAGTCATTTAATGATAGATTTTTTTCTTCCCTGAAGACTTCATTGCAATATTTCATAGTTTTTAACATGCAATGTTTTTATGTCTACAATAGTCTACATAGAGTTTTGAGGTTTTTTTTTTTTTTTTTTTTTTTTGGTTTTTCGAGACAGGGTTTCTCTGTGTAGCTTTGCGCCTTTCCTGGAACTCACTTGGTAGCCCAGGCTGGCCTGGAACTCACAGAGATCCGCCTGGCTCTGCCTCCCGAGTGCTGGGATTAAAGGCGTGCGCCACCACCACCCGGCTGAGTTTTGAGTTTTTGTTGACCTAAAATTTTCTTTATTTTTAGTAAAGTTGTCAAGTTCTCATTAGAAAATTCACTAAGTCCTCAGGGTTAGATTCAGAATCTCCCGAAGTGGTCATTGGATCCCCTCCTTTTTTTTTTTTTTTTTTTTTTTTGTGGGAGCAAGGAAATCCTGAACCTAGCTAGAGCTGTAGACTTACTAGTCAAGTATTCTACCACCGTGCCGTGTTCCCAACACATATCTGTCCATTATTTTGTTGACATATTATTCTCCTCTGTGGAGTTCTGTCTTCATATTCTGTTCCGACCAACAGAGTGTACACTTTCCAAATAAAAATCCAAATCTAGAGCCCATTCATACCTTGGAATGATGAGATTAGATGTTCAGTCAAGCCGTGGAAGATCTTTTCCCCCCAAAATACCTGACACTGTGTGTTTGAAGGATGCGGGATAAAAGAATATAACCACGCCATTTTACATAGTTCACTACCTATACAGCAGGTACTTTCTCAGTGTCCTTTTCACAGCCGCCTTCACCTCCTTGTTTTTCAGGCTGTAGATGAGGGGATTCAACATGGGTGTGACTGCGCTGTATTGCAAAGACAAGAGCAAATCCAGGGAGGACCCAGAGGGGGGCATGAGATAGCAGAGAAAGCCTGACCCAAAGAACAAGATCACTGCAGTGAGGTGGGACGAGCAGGTGGAGAAGGCTTTGCTTCTCCCCGTGGTGGAGCTGATGCTCAAGATGGTGGAGACAATGCGGGCATAGGAGAAGAAGATTGGGATAAAGGTTCCCAGCCCGTGCAATAAACTGGAGCAAAGCAGGACATCGACAGTGATAGAGATATCCGAACAGGACAGGGGGAAAAGGGCAGGCAGCTCACAGGTGTAGTGGTGAATGGTCTGAGCCTCACAGAAGTCCAGGTTCACAGCCAAGAGCACAATGATAGTGGCATTGAGAGAGGCCACGCCCCATGAGACCAACACAAGCCTGACACACAACTCAGTTCTCATCACCTGGCTATAGAGCAGTGGATGGCAGATGGCAGCATGGCGGTCATAAGCCATGGCCGACAGCAGGCAGGCTTCAGTCCCAGAAGAAAAAAACACGAAGAAGACCTGAGCCAGGCAGCCCTCTACTGAGATGCTCTTCCTCTCAGACAGGAGGTCCTTCAGCAGCTTAGGTACCGTGACGGACGAGAAGCAGAGGTCTATACATGACAGGTTGCTTAAGAAGAAGTACATGGGTGTGTGGAGGTGGGAGTCAGCCCCGATCACCAGCAGCATCATCAGGTTCCCCATCATGGTGAGGAGGTAAATCCCCAGGAAGAGCGCGAAAAGTAGAGCCTCGATCAGGGGGTCGTCAGAGAGCCCCGTGAGAAGGAACTCTGTGATGGCGCTGTGGTTCCTCCAGGCCATTTGTGATTATTTCCTTGGAATAAAGTGGAAAGAGAGGTGAGGTTTCCTATGGTTTTTCATGTTATCTGGGGCATCATCACACCTGCACCTACATTTCCCCCTGCTTTGTTTGAACCTGAGCACCCGAGTGTCAGGCTGCTCTCTGGACACCTTGGGATGAGTTTTACCCTTCTTTGTCGTCACTACCCTCTGCTCACAATGTTCACACAGTTCAGAGAATCCCATTCCTGCTCCACAGGCTTGACTAGACATGTAATACCGCTGGGTTACTTACACATGTAGCTTTTTCTACATGTTCTACAGTAGCTCAGAAATCCATTGTATTGCATATACAATGGCTGTTCCGAACTTCCCACTGCCCGCATTCCTCGTTCAGGATAAGCCAAAGATACTTACCAGTATATGAAATCTTATTAACATTAAAAATTGTATTCAGAGGGCTTTCTTCCTCTTCCTGCTTGTTCTCGCAGCAATTCCAGGAAATATTTCCAGTCTCTGCAAGCTGTTTTCATTCTACCCTTGTGAAAGGTGACAGTGAGCAGTGTTGATGTCAAGTAGAGGGGCCAGGGGAACAAATCCCCTTGTTTTCCTATTCTTAGTCTAGTATTTTAGGTGGGTTCCACACTGATAAAGACCAATTTTCCAACCACAATATTCTGGAATTTTCCTTACTTACTCTAACTTGATTTCCAGTCATTTCCTCCTCTCTTTTATTACATATTTTTTTTGAAGCTTGAGGAAAATTTTATTAGAATTAAAAAAACGAGAAACCCCAGGAGAGCAAGCTGTAAATCTCTGCAGCTCCCTGGAGGAGAGAGATGGAAGAAGACAGCCATGCTGTTTGAGTTAGGTCTGGAGGTCAGCCACCTGGTGGACGAGCAGCCACGAGTCGGGGAGGGGAGTCTTAGAGAAGGTGAGAACCCCAAATACTAGAGAAAGCTTGCTTAGTTCCTGGCCAGCATCAGAAAGAAAGAGACGAAAAAGGACAGGTCACACCTTCCTGATTCAGGACTTTGAAAGGCAGGCAGGCAGACCCGACAGACGTTCACGGTGGCTCTGGACTGCCTGCATGGAGGGCGGGATTTTCCATGATTTTTTTTTAGACAAGGTATTTATATACTCCAGGCAGACTTTGAGCTCGTTATTTATCTGAGGGTGACCCTGACCTCCTGATTCTTCTCTAATGCTGGAGTTACAGGCGGGCTGGCTCATTGATTTTCTTTGAGAACAGAAAGCTTCTCTCTTGGGGCTTCACCCATACTGCCATTCATTCCAATGTCCTCTTTTATTCTATTGGTCGGAACTCATATCTGCCTTTCAACTTCAATGCATACCTTGTTATTTCTTCCTCAGCAATAGCTTAAATTCTGCTGCCAAGGGCAGACCCATCAGCTAAAGCTAAAGAGCATCTTAGACCTCGGTCACAGTCACCTGTGAGTGCAGACTGTGGACAAACAGAGGCGCGCGCACGTGTGTGTGTGTTTGTGTGCAATTTCTGCTTGGTCCACAGATGCTGAAGCTTGGACATTGATAGTCACAACTTTTGATGACCCTGCATGAATAAGTTTATAAACAGTGTTGAAGGTCTGCAAAAGCAATGTGAGGTGATACATTTGTTCTATTGTTTTCAAGTACTTGGATATTTAAAATCATTTGTGGGTAGAGCATTCCCGATGATTAACTCTATTCTTTCACTTTGAGTCACAAGGAGACACCAACAGTGTCTTTGGGGAGCATGGAGTCTCACCCAAGAATAATGTAGTATTTCTGAGGAATTTTTCCTTATAACATTCATGTTTTGTATGGATGAAAGAATACATCTTTTTACGTCAGCTGATTTTAGAAGCATCATAAAGAAAGGATCCAGCCCTCCTCATCATCTCAAAGGGCATTTCAAACTGATTCCAGAGTTACTTTGTTTTATTGTATATACGTTTGTGTGTGTGTGTGTGTGTGTGTGTGTGTGTGTGTGTCTGTGTGAAAGTCATTTATTGTATATATGTTTGTGTGTGTGTGCATGTGTGCATGTGAAGGTCAGAGGTTAATGTAAGGTGTCTTCCTCAGTTGCTCTCTGTCTTTTGGGACAAGGTCTCTCACTGAACCCTGGACTCCCTGATTCAGCTCTAGTGGCTGTCAAGAAGCCTGGGTATCCTGTCTCTGTTTCTCCAGCACAGTATTACAGGCATGCACCACTGGCCGGAGCTTTTGATGTGGGTGCTTGGGGTCAAACGTGGTGCTCACACAGCAAGCGCTTTACCAGTGTCGCCATTTCCCCAGCGCCTGGGTTCTAGGGACTTTTTAAATTAAATACAAATTTTCCATACAATATATTCTACATGATTTTCTTCCCTCATCTCCTCCCAGAGCCTCCCCACCTTCCCCCACCTCTCAAACTCCATGCCTTCTTTCTATCTCTCTCTAGAAAACAAGCAGGTAAATAAAAAAATCAAACCAGAATAAAACAAAGCAAACAAACAGAGGGGAAAAACTAAATAAAAAATACAAGAAACATCCATATGCCGCTACATACACACATGCATCATACAAACCCCAGAAAACCACATCCTCGGAAACCATAGTATATAAACAAGAGACCAATAAGGCTAAAACAATGC
Source organism: Peromyscus attwateri (assembly GCA_902168425.1). Classification (NCBI taxonomy): domain Eukaryota; kingdom Metazoa; phylum Chordata; class Mammalia; order Rodentia; family Cricetidae; genus Peromyscus; species Peromyscus attwateri. The sequence goes on from CABHPP010056148.1 coordinate 4,624, forward strand.
CCAAATAAAGCATCATGAGACAAAACACCTCCAAAAGTGCCATTGAGTTCACTTTGTGTTGGCTTTTGGGGGACCACCAGGTTGCCTAAGGGATGAACCAGCCTAGGTCAGATTCTAGAAATGATAGCATATAAACGCTTCTAAATTCTAGATAAAAAGTTCCAACCAAGCCAAACATCTCAGCTTTCTCTCACTATTTTAATAAAATATTTGGGCTCAATTTTATACTGACACTTAGACTCATGCTGGATTTATACATAGATGGGTCAGATCAAAAGACTGATGTTCAAGAAGGGATGATTAAGAGTAAAAATTAGGAAGAGAGGATTTTAGAAGGGTCCCAGATAGTTTCTCACCCACTGGTTGTTTGGAGATGTATTTGGAATAAGAAAGTGAGTGAAGTGTAGGTTTAGAAGGTCAGCCTGGACAAGGTAACTTAGAGTATCTTTGGAGCTGGGAGCAGACTGTAGGACTTAGGATGAGGATATCTCCAGGCATCTCCTGTGCTCATCATTGCTAATGAGGGTTCTGTGCAAGTGGAGAAGTAGCTCCAATAGTTTTTGATATTCTTGCATCCCAGTGGGAGGTTTTCTGCAGTCTTTTGGAGTCCTAAAGCAAGGAGAGATTTATGCACGGGCTTTAAGATGTCCCTTCCCAATGTCATGCAGTGAGGGGAGAGAAGCTGTCTAAAGCATTTGGAACAAATGTGATGCATTTAGAAACAGAAAGCAGGGGCTAACTCAGGGAAGGAGAAGGTTTCCTGAGGACTGGGGTATTTCCATCTCTAGCTGAAGGAAGTGGGATAGACAGAATGGGAGATTCAGGATCTAGGGCTGTTGGGATGAATCAGGGATGGAGGAAAGGATGGTTAGCAAAATTAAAATACAATTATTATCTTTCAGATAGAAAAATTAGGAGGAGCATCAGCTATCCTGGCATATATGACCATGCTTCTGGAGTCTTCTGCAGGAGGCAGCTTCTTCACACTCCGGCTCTGCTGTGTAAGTCGATGCACCACAGGTAAAGTCTTCCTGGGGTTGGGGAGAGAGGAGAGAGAGAGAGAAGAGGGAAGCTCACCTTGTCACAAGAGCACTGCTCTGGGAGAAGACAGTTCTTTTCCTGCTGTCAACAAATGTTGGGTTTGGAATGACTCTAGAAACATGTGAGATGCTACAGCATTGAGACTACTCTCCTGGAGTGGTGTCATTCTGTAGTGTAAAACACTAAGGAAAAACACAAATATTTCCTCCAAAGAAGCTCATATTTCATTAAGACATCATCACAGGATCAAGTGAACTGCCATCTCTCTGGACTATTTGAATATCTCTTTCCTTTGTGATATTCTGAGTGCTATTATTTTAAGAATATTAATTAAGGAATTCTCTAGCAGAACCAATCAGAAGGCTATCTGTGCTCATGTATCAATAGGCTGTGTTTGACTCCCAGGGGATGCTGGGCTGATATCCCCTGAAGCCTCAGACTGAAGCCAATTTCTGGACTCACTAATTACACAATTCCTCATTAACCAGAAGGGAAAGCAATGGGAAGAACAGGAGTATTTGGACTTTCTAAATTAAGACAATTTAAAGCCTAGAAGAGTACTTTTATTAGGTTGATAGGAATTATTAGGGAAGCATAAGGAGGTATCTTCTTAGAAAAATTTATTCTCAATTAAGTTTATTTTCTTCATGACCACATGGGGGATTCCAAAGTGAGCTGAACTGTGACATATTACTGAGCTCCAATATTATTTTCTTATGCAATAACCACCACATAGACTTTTCTTATTTATTTGGTCATTATTATCTTATTATCTGATTCCTCTTATTAAATGAAAGCATTTAAAGTTCTATGAAAGTAAAACTTTTCCTGCTTTGTTTTAATATATCTGTAGTATGGCTCATATAAAGAAACCAAGTTATGGCCATTGAAAAAGAGAATGGATTCAAATTGTACTAATCTGTCTCTTTAACATGAGATGCTATTTTATCCCATTTTAATAGCTATGTTATTGTATCTTATTATGTAGTGGGTAAATGCTGGCTTCCAAACAATACACCCAAACCTCAATCCTCAGAATTGGTAATTGTTATCTTATTAGGAAAAGTCCTGGAAAACTTTATTAAAGATGTTGTGATGAGATCATCTTGGATTACCCTGTAAGTCCTAAATATAATGTCAAGTGTCCTTGCAAAGGAGAGTCAGAAGGACATTTGAAACAGACAGAAGAGAGAAGATACAAGGAAGGGAAGAAGACACATGAGCATGAAGGTAGAGATTAGGGGCATGTAGCCAGTTACGGAATATTGACAGTTACCAGAAGCTGGGGGAGGTGTAGAACCTACAGCACCTAGGAATCTCCAGTGGGAGTGAAAACCTGCTGATACTCTGCTTTTGGACCCCAGGACCACAAGAGAAGACATTTTCATTGTTTTAAGTGACTAAGGGTTTGTTAGCTTGTTATAGTAGCTACAGAAATGAGTATAGAAGATTTTGGTATTAGAAGTGGGGTGCTAACGTAAACTCTGTTAGTAGCATCAGAATTGAGCAATGGTTAAATACCAGATGAAGTGAAACACAAGGCAGGAAAGATTTGAATTTTCTTAAAGAATCTGAGGTATGGATGCTCAGAGCTCTTCTGAGGGTCGGTTTGAAACGGGCTCAGTGAAAACAGCTTCTATTGGGTCAGAGAATTTATGTTTCATTATGAAGGCAGTTGGAAGGAATATGAATGTTAAGGTTCCTGGATCAGACATACTTTTTCTCCATTGGACACTGGAAAAAAAGGACATCTATATATAGTCCCGTAAAGTTTAGCTGAATTATGTTCTATAGTTAGAAAAACTATAGCTTGTAAGTAATGAACTTATACACCTAACCTCTTGATCTTTTCCGATTTATCATCAAATAGTTTTAGGGGTTGATCCTACCACCAGCTTTGGCTCCCACAACTGGTACAATAAACATAGCACATTCCCGTCTCCTCAGAGAGGCAAAGGCTTTGACTTCATCCACACTCATGCCTTCGCTGTACCAGACACCCTCCTTGTAGGGCACAGGCACTGGCTGTGCTGGGCCTGATGGACCTCAACACTCTCTGAAGAACCTTCATCAGGAGGTTGGGGAAGGAGAGGCCTAGCCTACGGTTGCAGGGTTTGGTGATCTGCAAGATGCCACCCATTTTGTGTTACTTCTGCTCCTTGCTCTTCTGGGTCTGAATGATCTCTCCTAATTTGTCTTCCGTGATGCTCGGCACCATGGCTGAAGAAGCGATCCACCATGTTTAAGAAGTTGGGGTTCTCTTCACTGCCAGTTGAAAAGCCATGCTCTAGTATGGCAGGACGGTGGGGTGGTGCCCATGGGCATTGATGGATGGCATCAGCTGTGGTCTTTCCATGGATTCTTCCCATCAACTTTGCTTAATCTACCACTGAAGAGATCAGGGAAGCCCCAGAAGGCAGTGCTCAGTCAGAGTGGATACCAGGGAGAATGCACACTTGGAGGCCAGAAAACAGAAAACTAAGCAGGATGCTTAAAAACCATTGATTCTTTCAAGAATTTCATACAATGTATTTTGATCATTTTCATCCCTAACTACTCCCTCAAAACTCCTTCTAGATCTACCCCTGCACCCCGACCCCTGATTTTGTGTCCTTTAAAAACTGTAACCCATATACTCCTGGGCTGACCACTGGAGTTTGGAGCCACACTTTTAAAGAAAACTGACTCTTGCTTCCCCAGAAGCTATCAACTGTCCCTAGATCCTCAGTTGTGGGTGGGGCATCTAAGCCCCTCCCTCTGTCTCCCACGATAGAATGGTGACTGGTTTGATCTTCTGTGGATCTTGTGCAGACAACGACAGAGGCCGAGAGCTTGAGAGTGCAGCGGTCCCATCATGTCCCGAAAACACTGTTTCTCTCTCGTCCTCCCCTGCCTCAGGCTCCTGTAATCTTTCTGTCCCCTCTTTAGAGAGGTTGCCTTCGCCCCGGGGAAGGGGTGTGATGGTTGTCCCTATTTATGGCTTAGTACTCCACAGTTATTTATTCCCTGCACTTTAACCAGTTGTGAGTTTGTGTTAACCACCAGCCACCACACAAAGAAACTTCTCTGATGGGGTCTAAGGGCTGCAGGAATCTAGAGCTAACGAGATGTGAGTCTAGAGAGAGGTTTGATATTAGTCCATTTAGCAAAATAGCAGCAGTGGATTCAGCCTTTGGGGCCTCTGAGTTCCCCAACCTTGGGATCTTGGACATATTTGTAGTGCCAGATACAAGTTTCTTCATGTGGAGTGGGCTCTAAATCCAACTAGAAAGCAGCTAGTTACTATAGAACAATCAAGCCGCTATTTCTTCCAGTGGTGTATCCTGCCATGTTATTGCAGTTAACACAGTTCAAAGTTTGGTAAAATTAATGATGAGGTTTTTAAATTAATTAATTAATTTTTTTATTGATGATGCTTTTTAAAGACAAGATATCCTGTTCTTTGGGCTATCCCCTCCTGTCCAGTCACTGGCCACGAGGCCCGGAAGAGCCATTGTGACACTTCCTGCAACCTACTGCGGTGAATAGCACACCTGGGAAGTGGGAGAGATGTTTCTCCTAACCAGGTTCTGGTGGAGGCCAAGGAGTCCCTCACACATGCCCCACAAAACACTTAAGTCTGTTTTCTCTAAGGTATAGAATTACAACTTGCATTTACTTTCTTCGATTCGTTTTTAAAATGCCAACCTATTTTTGACAGGAAACAGATTTTTAGTCTTGCGTTTCCTTCTTCAAGGCAGACCCATGGCTGCTTAGTTCTCCAGTATAAACTACAAATGAAGGCCCATGACCAGTCTATTTCCGCACCCCTGGTTCTCTCGTGTGTTAGAGCTGCAGCTCAACCGCTTCAGTCCATCAAGCTTCCTGTGTACAGCTCCAGCCTGGGCATGTGTCTCAGCACGGCCACCGCCAGGTGTCTCACATCTCTCAGAAACAACAGCTGCAAGAGAGAGTCCCTTTCCAGCTCCACAACACCCTGGACTTTCGGGATGGCTCCACAGATTGATATCTGAATGTCCAGGCCCAGAGAGACAGCTCAGCAGTTGAGAGTGCGCTGTTCTTTCAGAGGACGGGAGTTCAGTTCCCAGCACCCACACTAGCTGGTTCACAGCTTCCAGGAGCTCCAGGGCCAGCGTTTTTCTGACACCTTCTTGCTATTGTGCTACCAATACTCACGTGCACACTCACACACATAGGAGGGAGGGAGAGGGAGAGGGAGAGGGAGAGGGAGAGGGAGAGGGAGAGGGAGAGAGATCAAAATAAAACAATCTTTTAGAAATGAGTGTCAGGTGTCTAGCTGTCACTCTGGTTCCCCAGCCCTAAAGGCAGTAGCCATTTCCCATGACCTCAGCATCACCACACAGGTTCCTTATTTTGTATGTATGTATGTATGTATGTATGTATGTATGTATGTATGTATCTTCTATCTATCTATCTATCTATCTATCTATCTATCTATCTATCATCATCTATCTATCTATCAATCAATCATCTATCTATCTATCATCTATCTATCATCTATCTATCTATCTATCTATCTATCTATCTATCTATCTATCTATCTATCTAATCTATCATCTATCTTATGCTCACGTTTACCTTGGCTTTTATATGAAATTGCACTTTTTTGTCCCACAATCTATTCTGAGCCTCTAAATATATGTTAGACTTTATTATTTTCTATAAGATTTTCATCATTGTATGTTGTACTTCCTCGACAGTTTTCTCAGCTTCTTCTCTTTTTGCTCCTAATCTGCTTACTTTGGACTGTTATATTTTCACATTTTCCTTTTCCTGTATTTTGTAGACTCCAGGTCTCTAGAGAAGCCCTCCATTTGCTCTCTCCTCTCTCAAACAAATCAGAGTCTAATTCCAATATGAGTCACTTATAAATTTGCTTCTATAGTTTTTTTCATTCTTTTTTGGTTATTTGATTCTATTTTCAGGAATATTTGACATTTTTTAATGCAGCCGAAACACTATGTTCTCTTACTGCAGAAAAAGACTTTAGCTTTGTCTAACCTCTGAAACGGGTACTCCTTTAAAATCGTGTCAGCATGGACACTCATTGGATAAGGAGTGTCACGATGGCATTTGTACATTATGTACTTTCCTCATATCCATCCCTTCAGCCTCTCTTCTCCCCTCCATCCACCGTCGCTTCCTTTCCTCTTCTTCAGAGTTCGCCCCTAGACTCCACTGCTGTTGGATTTTCTTTTACTCCCTAGGGGGCTCACCACCCAGCTCCCAAATAAATCACACATGGAGGCTTATTCTTGGCCCGGCCTTAGCTTGGCTTGTTTCTTGCCAGTTTTTCTTAACTTTAAATTAACCTATCTGTCTTTTGCCTCTGAGATTTTACCTTTCTCTATGTCTGTATACCTTTCTTTCTTACTCTGTGGCTGTTGGTGTAGTTGGGTGGCTGGCCCCTGATGTCCTCCTCCTTTTCTTGCTCCTAGATCTCTCCTCTCTTAGATTTCTCCTTCTATATATTCTCTCTGCTTGCCAGCCCTGCCTATCCTTTCTCCTGCCTTCCTATTGGCCATTCAGTGCTTTATTAGACCATCAGATGTTTTAGACAGGCACAGTAACACAGCTGCACAGAGTTAAACAAATGCAACAGAAACAAAAGTAACACACCTTAAAATAATATTCGACAACACTCCACTTTTAGAAATAGAAGAATCAGAGCATATTTTAAATACTGTTTAACATGAAAATAGAGAACTTCTGTATCTGGTTTTTGTTTTTAACCAGCAATTACTGTCGATTATTATGTGATGTCACCTAGTAATTCTATTTTTTTTTTCAAGACAGGGTTTCTCTGTGTAGCTTTGCACCTTTCCTGGAACTCACTTGGTAGCCCAGGCTGGCCTTGAACTCACAGAGATCCGCCTGCCTCTGCCTCCCAAGTGCTGGGATTAAAGGCGTGTGCCACCACTGCCCGGTGTAATTCTATTTTAATGAGTTAAAATTTGCATTTTTTTTATCAATAAAATATTTTAATGCCTACAATTTCTTATATACATAAATTGCAAAACATTCACCTGTATATGCAAAAGTATATTCTTCTGCAGGTCAACAGCACCAGAAAACAAGCTAAGCTATGTCAAAGTTTTCTTCTTTTACATTTGATTTGTCCATTATGTAAAAGACATCATGGATTTAATAACTTCAAAGAAATCTATATTCCACTCTTAATCATACACTAAACACCTGAATATGTATTCCATCACATACACTCACAAAATAAATAGTCTAATCAGCACACTGAAAATAAAACAACCAGTCTCTCTCCATATATTTATTCTCTTTCCAAAAATGTTTTGGTCTCCTGCTATATCTCAGAAATGTACTACTAGCTGCTTTTAAGTTATAAAATACAAAATAATTTATTTCTTGGAGAAAATCTTGGGGGTTACCATTACAAAACTAATACCAATTCAGTATGTAAGGAGTTGACAATTTAAGAACTTACTATATCTCTCTATTGTATTCTGCTTATTGTTGTCCTGGCTGTGTGACTGTCTTTATTAGGGTTTCTATTGCTGCAGTGAAACACTATGACCAAAAAGCAAGTTGGGGAGGAAAGGGTTTATTTGGCTTACACTTCCAGATCATAGTCCATCATTGGAGGAAGTCAGGGCAGGGACTCAAACAGGGCAGGAACCTGGAGGCAGGAGCTGATGCAGAGGTCATTGAGAGATGCTGCTTACTGGCTTGCTCTTCATGGCTTGCTCAGCCTGCTTTCTCCTAGAACCCAGGACCACTAGCTCAGGGATGGCACCACCCACCATGGGCTGGGCCCCTCCCCCATTAATCACTAATTGAGAAAATGCCTTACAGCTGGGTCTCATGGTGGCATTTCCTTAACGGAGCCTTCTTCCTGTCTGATGGCTCTAGCTTGTGTCAAGTTGGCACACAAAACCATCCAGTTCAGTGACAAGTTCTTACACCTGGGATTACATTCTGTGTGGTATAGTTATTGAATATGTTGTGCTCCATTTATTCAGAATCTGTTTAGAAAAGAAATAAAAGCTGTCTTTCTTGCCATGTAACATATGTATTTATATTCACAAAATTCTAAATAATATAGGAAATTCTGTTGGATTAGGCGGTCCTCCCATAGGTGGGGGTGACTATGGTGGAATGGTACCTTGAGACTATTTGAGGCACAGTGTGTTAGACATGAAGGGAGCCTTCAGCCTCACTCCTGATGCCTTTTTTTCTGCACACAAAAGGACACTGAACCCCACAAAGAACAAGAGACAGAGGATGAGTGTACAAGCTGTGACTCAGGTATTCTCCCATCGCTCAGTGCTGTGACTTATCAACTCTGTCCTCACATCCCACCACCCAGGAAGAACCAAGATGACATTTGTTTACATCACATTTATTTGCTTCATTGTTTATCTGATGGATTCTTTGCTTGGCAGTTAAGATGTCCCTGGCTCTCAGTTGATTTCCAAGTTCCCAGTTGCTCCTGTAGACTCTGGTAATGAGGATGTCTGTCTCATATGCTTTGTTTATCAGGCAACTGAGTTGAGCCCTGAAAGATAATGTACTGGTCAGGCGACTTGGAAGATGTGCTTGTGATGATGTGACTAGCTCCAGGCTCCCATCCAGGCATCCAACATAAATCAAGGGAAGAGAGCTACTACTATGGACTGTGTGCCAGAGCAGGCCCAGCTCAGCACCCTTGTTGCTGCGTACTTGATGCACTAATGTGAAAGATTTCTGCCTCTGTATCTGAATCAAAGTAGGTTTTTGAGAGATGACCAAAGCTTTCTGACTAAAGTTGTTCTTTTAGAAGGATGTAATTTTATTTTGAATATTAGAATCTTTGTGTATTTTGATTATTTATTGGGTGAAATGGGATAAACTATTTCAAAGAGGACACTTAAGAAGATGCATAGTCCCTGTTCTAAGACTCAGGCAGATGAAGTCAACTTTTTTCCATCACCCGTAACTCAGGCTGTGTCTGGAGGAGGATTCTCTGAGAGCCCCAGAGGCAGCCATGGAGAGGCAAGCAACTGAGGAAGTCTCCTGCATGCAGGCTTAAGAGTCAGATGAACCTAAGGTAAAGGAGCATTAAGAGTGTTGAGGAAATGGCCCGTTGGTTAAATAGTGTCCATCAGGGGGCACCACACTCAACTGCATGATTAAAAAGAATCTGAAGGCAGTTGAGTGCCTTTCCATATTTATGCTTTTACCCATAGACAACTGCTCCTCTCACCTTTAGTCAGAGGAGCCTCTCTGCAATGAATGGTGATTAATGAAAAGATGCATGGCCACTCCAGGTGCTCAGAGAGAATGTGACAGTTGAATGTTCAGCTCTAAACAGGATATTTATACCACCCCTGCTAAGGCTTAGGGGACACTGCAGAAAAGAGGGAGGAAAGAATGTAGGAGCTGGAAGATAGGGAAAATGGCCGTCAAACACTGTCTTGTGGGCCCATATGACACAGCCAATACTGCCATGACCTCACAGCAGTTATGGCTAGCTACAGTAAACCCATACAAGACTTGGCCAATCTAGAGTCAGTCATGGGTTGGGGAAGATAGGACCCCTACCTCTCCCTACTGAACTGCCGACGGGTTCTGGGGGAAGAGACAGTCATTTTTTTCAGTTGTGTGCACACTAAAGAGCCCACCAGGCTGCAATGGATAAGTCCAAAGCCATGACCACATGAACAACTCTGGATAAATTCACTCCATCTCAGCAAAACATCAGCAACAGCAACACCAAATGTCATGAATGTGGGAAGGGGGATGTAGGGAGGAGCAGACTGCAAGGTGGAGGAAAGACTAGAGGGGTTATATGTGATGTGAAATTGTCATAAAAGTTAAAAAGAAGTCCATTATGCATGTCTGTCTAGTGTTTGACTGTTGATACTGAATTAAGACCCCAAAGGGATGCGAGTTTCTAAGATACTTTCTATAAAGAAACTATGGGCTTCATGTTCATTAGCGTTTTAACCTCTCCACGGTTCCATCTCTTTATCCCTTGTTTTTCTCTGATTCTTGAACACTCTTTCCTATATAGAACCATCTATGGCTGGCACGTTCTGTTTTGTTCTTTGTCTTGACCAGAGAGATCAAAAGAACACGGGCTGGTCCTGCCCTCATCTGTCTGCTCTTTCAACCTTTGCTCTGGACTATCCCTGCTTGCTAAGGTCTTCCTCTGCCATGTTGTTAAGAGTATCTAGGACGTCTGGGTTCCTGCTGTAAATAGCAGGGTAGTCAGGAAGAGTAGGCAGGGAAGGGTATTTGAGTAAATACCTGGAAGAAACACAGGAGTCCTTCCTTGATGACAGAGTTAGAGTCTAGGGTAGAAGGTTGACTGGTCTTTTAGTTAACATCCTTGGGTTGTAAGAATTGCTTCTGATGGCTGTTCTCCAGAGTTGACCTATGATCCTTATTTGGGGCTGTAGAGAAATCTGGAGGCTTGAAGCTTCTGTACCAAATAAGAGGAATGGTAGATCATGAAGGAAGGAGATCCCAGTCTTTGTGCCCCCTTCACATTCTCTACTGTCTTTGAGCATTTATACCAGTGGAAATGAGCATCACTGATTCCGGGCTTCCAATTCCATGAGGAAAAAAAGCCCTTGTTGGGCATTAGGATTAAGAGTCATAGCTCATCAGAGGCAAATGTTCATCAGGAAAATGCCTCTGGCTTGCTTCAGAGGAGTATTAAGATTAGATGATAGGTTTAGCAGAATTTTGGCCAATCGTTCCTCACGGCAGAGGTCTATGATAATTCAATTTAGAGTTTCTGTAAAAACTTTGTATGTCAGTGTTCCTTACATGTTCAGCACTGATCAAGAATAATTACCAATCTGTTTACAAGGTATGTGTGTGCTGGTCATGGTGGTGTAGACCTGTAATTCTAGCCATATAGGAGGCTGAGGCAGGAGGATTCCAAGTTCAAGGCCTGTCCAGGCTACTGAATGAGTTTGAGGCCAGCCTGGGCAACTTAGTTAGACCATGTCTCAAAATGAAAAGTACAAGAAGAGAGCTGGGGATATAGCTCAGTGGTAGAGCACTTGCCTGGCAAGCATAGAGCCCTGGGTTTGAGTCCCAGTGCCGTAAGAGGAATAAATAATAGTTGGAATGGCTTTATTTTGTAAGGCCAGTGCTCTGAGAGGGACAAATTATGTTTAGATAGAGTCTAGGGAGCTCACCGTTTCCAGTTCTTGGCTTAGGCAGGGCCATACCTGAAACATGTCAACCAGATACTTTAAAAATATCTTCAAATCCACCTGAAGTATAATGCTATAGTCTTTTTTTCACTACTCACGAAAAACTTTCAGGTGTCACTGTTGGAAATCATTCCTGATGCTTAAATCTCTAGATGGCAGCTGAATCTTGTCCCCTAGTCTGTGACCAGTGTTGGGGTACAGGACTCTCAAGCTTCCATTAATTTATTTTACAACCTGCTAAGGAAGCCCTTGATTCTGTGTCATTCTTCATGACTTTTCTTTCAGTGTCTTTCTATGTGCCCTTATCATTAGCTTTGACATCATATGGGAAACAGAGAGACAGAACCTCAGAACTCAAGCCCACTCCCTGGTTCAATAAGGAGAATTTCCCAAAATCTGTTCTAGTGAGGTCCAGATCTGACTGTGGGATTTCAGGAATTCCTGATGGGGGTTCTGGATGGAGAAAGAAGCCTTGACTTTGCTGCTTACCAGTTCATGCTCTTTTAGGAGGGCACGTATCACGACTATAGGCTTCTGAAGGCAGGCTCATAGCTAGCTACGTTTCTGGCCACAGCACCCACATCTAGGCCGATGTTATCCCTTTTTCAGACCATTAGAATAGGGCCACTTACCCAGTCCTGGGGGGTGCAGGCGGCATGGATGTCACAGAACGGTTGCTCATGCCTGAGGAAGGAGACATTCTGTTACAGGGGTCTGGAAATGTCTCCCCCGTTGCCAAGCTCCTATCTCCAGTTAAGGGTCTAGCCAGGCAGAGTGGGAGGGGCCAGACTCATGTTAACACAGAACCTGTCAGAGGAGGTGGGATGTGGCACCAGACAGCTGTGAAGCACAGTCTGTTGTGGTACTGGAGATCTACACGACCAGTGCTGCTGAGTCGACTGCCTCAGACTCAGACGCTGGAGGAGCCATTCCCTACTGTCTTCCTTTTTATAGCATTTTGGGGAGGGTGATGGGAAAGTGGTGTGTGTGTGTGTGTGTGTGTGTGTGTGTGTGTGTGTGTGTGTATGTGTGTGTGTGTAGAGCAGAGGTCGAACTCACACACATGTTGTTCCTCAGGTACTGTCTACACTGCCTTTTGAGCCAGGATCTCTTACTGGCCTAGAACTCACCAAGTAAGGGTAGGCCAGCAAGCCCCAAGGGTCTCCTTCAGTGCCCCATCGCTGGGGTTACAAGCACATGTCTCCACACTCAGTTTTTAAAACGTGGGTTCTGGTCTTGAATTCAGGTCCCCATGCTTGGATGGCAAGGATTTTACTGACAGAATTCTCCCAAGCCTGTGGATTTTATATTACTTGGAATTGGATATGACATATCCTAGAACAGTCTTGAACTCACTATGTAGCCAAGGATGGCCTTGAACTCTTGGTCCTCCTGCCTCTGCCCCCTGAGTGCTTGAATTATAGACATTATGTGATCCTAAATACTGAAGCCAGGACTTTGTGCATGCTAGATGAAAACTGTCACCAGTAAGCTACATTCCAAGCTGTGGAGAAATGGATATATTCTCATCACTCAAAATTGATCCCCGTTCCCCATTAGGAAACCGAACTGCAATAGCAGTGGTTAGATCAGAAACCCACATTTTTTAGAGTGTTGACATTCATAGAGGGATTCCCAAGTTCCTACACTGACTTCTTTGGAAGTCAAGTTTGCTTAGATAGAGAAGGACATCCTTCAAGTAGGAGTAAGTGTTGCCCCTTGCCTTTTGACCTTAGAGGTCACTATCCAAGAAAACACTCTTCAGTGACAATGTCTTATAACAGAGTCTACCAGAACGTATTTACTTGTGTGGGTGTAATGGACTAAGTTTGAAGAAATATCAGAGGGACTCTTTTCTGAACTGCCCATATTTAAATATCCCCAAGATTTGTACTTCCATGAGTTCTGTTTTGTGGAGGGTCCCCCACCCCAATATTCATGATACTGCCCTTTTGCCTACTCTACCCACAGGCAAAGTGTCTTCGACCCTTTAATGGCATTTTGAGGTCCCTGAATTAATCTCATGTCATCCTGACAGGCAGATCAGCAGCTTTGGCATCACGATAGAGACAGATCTGGATCCTCAGAACTCAAGCCCACCCTAAGACTCCTGCTTCCTAGCAAGAGACTTGGATGATTTGAATAAGTACAAACACTGAATGAACCATGATTGACAGGCTCTGTTCTGGCAGGAGCAGAGGAAGGAACCCCAGGTGTGGCTTTGATGATAACTCCAGAGCCCTGAATATTTTGGGAACTAAAATGTGGGCTAGAGAGATAGCTCTGTGGTTAAAAGCAATTGCTGCTCTTTCAGAGGACCAGAGTTCGGTTCCCAGTACCCACAGTAGGTGGCTCATAGCCACCTCTAATTCCATCATGTAGCAGATCTGATGACCTCTTCTGGCCTCTGAGGGCACCTGCACACACACACACACACACACACACACACACACACACACACACACACAACACAATCACAACTTGGTCACTAATTCTGTGTAAACTCTCCACTATCCTATCCCTACTAAGCCCTTCTTCCCACAGAACTGGAAAGCCATTCTGCTCTGTTAGTTGTCTCTCCACTGTTGGAAGGAGCCATGACTGACTGAATGCTAAGAGTTCCCAGTCTCTCAAGAGTCATTCCTTCTGTCTCAAGATCCTTCCATCACTGTCCAAGGGCTACAGACGAAATGCTGCGGTCCCTCCACAATCACATATTGAAACCAAATCACCAGTGTGATGGTTTTTGGAAGCAGGGCTTTGGGAGCTGGAGTTCTCACAAATTGGATTAGTGTCCTTGTAAAAAACAACTCCTGTGCCACCTCCAAGGTGAAAAAAAAAAGTGAAAAGGCGAGCCACGATCCAGGAAGTAGCCTGGTTCTGGTCAGTAGAAGTGAGGCAGCTAACACAGAGGAGCCCCATCAACCATCAAATCTGCCAGCAAATTGTTCTGGGATCTTCCAGAACCACAAGAAATAAGCTTCTGTTGTTTATAATGACAACAGTGTTAACAGACCAAGATACCAGGTCATTGGGCTGGATGGAGAAGAGAAGCGTGTTTATGGAGGCTTCCAGGAAAGCCAATGCTCCACTTGATGTGAAGGAAGCCAGAGTCCAGCTGGCCGATCTTCACATGAGACTTGGGATAAACCCCTTACTCTCAGACTCCACCCCTTATTCCCATATCCAAACCTTGGCGTCTTTCTTTTTACCTCGAATCCGAGCATCTTCCTGAAGCTGAAAGAGAATGAGGATTCATGATGAGAGACTTAGAAGGCTGGTACCCCTAGGTCTTCAGTGTGTTGGCCACAGACTAGCCAGAAGTAGAAGTGAGTAATTGTGGAACACAGGTGTATGGTGTGGTGGTCTGAAAGGAAATGGCTCCCAAAGGGAGTGGCACTACCAGGAGGTGTGGCCTTGTTGGAGCAGGTATGGTCTTGTTGGAGGAAGTGTGCCTCCGTGGAGGCAGGTTTTGAGATCTCATATATGCTCAAGCCACACCCAGTGAGTCAGTTCACTTCCTGTTGCCTGCAAGATGTAGAACTCTCGGCTCCTTCTCCAGCACCATATCTGCCTGTGTGCCGCCATGTCCCACCATGATGATAATGGACTGTAAAACTCTGAAACTATAAGTCACCAAATGTTTTCCTTTATAAGAGTTGCTGTGGTCATGATGTCTCTTCATGGCAATAGAAACCCTAAGACATGTGGGATGGAACTCTACATTCTCTAAAAGCAGAGTTTGTATTGCCTTTGTATCTTTCAAAGCTGGCTGCTTCAGATGATGCCTTCCCTACAACAGGTGGCCAGTAGATGGTGGATAATAAAGTAGAGATGGGAGCTGCAGCCCGAATGTGCATAGAGAGAACTGACTTATTTTCTCCTAGCTTTTCTGCTTTGGTTTTCCTTCCCCCCTTTGCTTTCCTCATGGTGTCTCCAGTGATTCCCTGTAGACTTGGGAAGGGCCTTTGCAGGTCACTTCTACGTGCCTCAGTGTACACAGCCGCTGCTGGTTCACTGTGGTCCTACTGAACTAATGTGAGGCACCCAGATGGCTGCTCTAGTGTGGGTCTTAATTGTCTTATTGGAAACAAGGCTTGTCCTAATTCCCACCCTTTATACTCTCTCTCTCTCTCTCTCTCTCTCTCTCTCTCTCTCTCTCTCTCTCTCTCTCTCTCTTTCTCTCTGGTGTTTTTGAGGCAGGGTTTCTCTGTGGTTTTGGTGCCTGTAGACCAGGCTGGCCTCGAACTCACAGAGATCCACCTGCTTCTGCCTCCCGAGTGCTGGGATTAAAGGTGTGCGCCGCCACCACCGCCTGGCTTTCTTTTTGATCTTTTGAGACAGGGTGTCACTATTTAACTTTGGCTGGCCTGAAACTCATAATGTAGAGAGTCTGGCCTTGAACTCACAGAGATCCATTTGCCTTTGCCTCCTGAATGCTGGGAGTAAAGACATGTGTCACCATGCCTGGCTCTCCTGATGAATTTCTTTCTTTTCTTTCTTTTTGGTTTTTCGAGACAGGGTTTCTCCGTGTAGTTTTAGTGCTTGTCCTGGATCTCGCTCTGTAGACCAGGCTGGCCTCGAACTCACAGAGATCTGCCTGGCTCTGCCTCCCAAGTCCTGGGATTAAAGGCGTGCACCACCACCACCCGGCAGCTTTTATAATCTCTTTTGCTTGACTCCTTTCTAAAAAAAGATTTTTATTTTATGTGTTACTGAGTTTTTTGCCTGCATGTATGACTGCACCCCATGCATGCAGTACCTGTGGAGGCCAGAAGAGGGCATCGTATCCCTGGAACTGGAGTTACAGTTTTGTTAGCTGCATTGTGGGTTTTGGGAAACCTCAATAACTGCTCTTAATCACTGAACCGTCTCTCCAGTACCTTGCTTGTCTTATCTTAGTATTTGAGTTAAAAAATTTCCCCTATGCCATGACTAGGGGATCTAGTCTGAACCAACATGAAGGTTCTATCAGGGAAGGGACTATGTCGGTATCACTCCAAGAGGAGGCACCACAGAGGCCTTCTGTGAGGTTGGGGGGCGGGGAGCAGACGGACTGTTAACTTCATATACACCCCGAGAAGCTACAAGTCAACACAAAAAAGAATCTCCCCCTCCACTAGCTCAGATTCTGTCTGCAGGAGACTGTGGTCTCAGGAGACTAAAAGTCTAGGTAGGGAGAAAGTGCCCTGACCCAAGAGACAAAAATGGGCGGGACTACGACGTTTCCGATCTCAGTCCAGGGCCCGCTTTACCTAGTCAGAAGCAAAGCTTGCTGTGACTTTCTGGAGAGTCGGTTCCAGACACTGTGCAGGACACACGGTGTGAGTACCGGACTACAGAACCAGACCGAGTTCCAGGGACCAGAGGCAATGGGGAATTAGAGAAATATTTTAGTGCCTTCTCAGCCTCCTTGCCGGTACTCCTCTCCCACTAGGAAGAGAGGATGATTGTTCTAAGACCCCAGGGGGCTCATAGTGTGTTTAGAGTCTAATTTTAATGAAGTTATGTCTTTCTTCGAGGAACAAAAGAAGTGTGTGAGGAAGTTCCTTGTTTGCCCTCACTTTATGATATGTTTTATGATATGACACATGTTCAAAATTGTGTTTTCTTCTGATTGTAGCCTATGCAAACAGTCTGTTAATAGGTAATTGTGAATATATATTATTATATAGATGGAGGAAAGGGGTAAGGAGAAGGCTAGAAGAGGGAGGGGACGGAGAGGGAGGAAGGGACAGATGCACAGTAGGGGACTTGATGGCTCTGAGGTGCCTCAGCGTTTCGGACAAGCTCAGCCTCTGGGGAAAGGCCAGCAATATAGCATCTGCTTCATTAAAATGTTTAAATATTTGATCAGTGTTTAGAAAACCAATTGAACTCTGCAGAGAGGACAAAAGTTTAGACCTGGGCTGTAATTCACACCTTCCCACAGTTAACGGGCACATCATCTCTCAAGGCCATTTATCATGCTACCCAGAGGGTTCCCCTCAGTGTAGTCCCGGATCAGCATGTCATACGACCACATCAAGACTTCTGTTGAGAGAATTTCTGCTAAATTCAACCCTCCTGACCCTAGTATTTTACTATAATTCTTTGGAGGGAGTTGTTAGGCATCTTCTTGCCTCAGTTGCCTGGGGTGACAAGTCAGTCATATTCTTTGAAATGAACACCTTGGTAAGCATTCACCTCTCAGCAGAACATGGAGGAAAACTGATGTTAAAAGGCAGGGAATTTAGAGAGTCAAAACTTAACCTCACCTCCTTTTGGATGCCCTTAAAGGCTGTTAGCACCTGGCAGAAGAACAGACAGACACAGCAGGTTAGTGTTACAAACTATCACCTTATCACACAGGGACATATTTAACATTAAGCGACCTAACCTCCCGGTTTATAGTATATTATTTTATATCATGACCTAATTGCTCCACTGTGCGCAGTGTGAGTTCCAGCAGGCTGGGGCTTTTTAGCCCCAGTAATAACCCACAATGACTTCAACTCTACACAGATCTCTAGGCCATTGCTCCATGCGGTGAGTGAATGTTAGTAATGTATTTAAGGAGGCCTGAAGAGAATGTTAGTGAAACTCAATATTTCATTTCTGTTGAATCAGTCCTTCTTTTGTTGAAACTGAGCACAGCTATTAAAATGAATACTGTTGGCCATGCTGGTGCCTGCTGTAGGCCAGTGCTGAAGAGGGCGGGGAGAGGAATCTTGAATTTGAGGTCAGCCTGAGCTATACCTTTAAGGCCCTCTGGGTAAGATGGAGGGTTAGAAGTTGCCTCTCTGTGACAGGTCAGGGAGAAGGGTCAGGATGAATAAGAACAGACTGTTCTGCTGAGAGAACTTGAAGAGCACCAGAAACACACAAAGTTCTGTAAAATCTCCTGCAGAGAAGCAGCCGGCACCAGCCAGCAAAGGGCACCTGGCCGCACTGGGGTGGGGTAGACGCTGTTTTTCTATTGTTGTGAAGAGACAGAGAGCATGGTCAAGACAATTTCTAAAAGGAAGCCTTTAATTGGGCTTGCTTACGGTTTCGGAGGGTGAGTCCATGGACCATCATTGTAGGGAGAATAGCAGCGGGCAGGCAGGGCACTGAAGCAGGAGCTAAGAGCTTATATCTGACAGAGAGAGAGAGAGAGAGAGAGAGAGAGAGAGAGAGAGAGAGAGAGAGAGAGAGAGAGAGACTGGGCCTGGCATGGGCTTTTGGAGCTTCAAAGCCCATTCATTCATAGAGACACACCTCCTCCAACAAGGCCACACCTCCTAATCCTTCCTAAACAGTCCACCAACTGAGAACCAAACATTCAAATATATGATGAGCCTGTGGGGAACACTGAGGTCAGGTGCCAGGAAGGTGCTGTACCCTACACCCTCATCCCCAGACATGAGCACTGTAAGAACAATGTCTTAGTTACTTTTCTATTGGTGGTTAAGCCACCACGACCAAGGCAACTTATAGAAGAAATCATTTGTATGGGGCTCAAGGTTTCAGAGGGTTAGACCATCATGGTGGGGAGCCTGGCAGCATGGTGGAGAGAGAGAGAGAGAGAGAGAGAGAGAGAGAGAGAGAGAGAGAGAGAGCTAACTAGGAATAGCATGGACTTTTGAAACCTCAAAGCCCACACCCCAGTGATACACCTCCTCCAACAAATCCACACCCCCTACTCCTTCCCCCAAAGTTCCACCAGCTGAGGACCAAATATGCAAACAGATGAGCCTATGTGAGCCATTCTCATTCAAACCACCACAAGCATCAAGCTGGAGAGAGGCTGAGCAGCGTGTGGAAACACGACAATGAGCTGGGCATGTCCAGGCAGAAAGATGGCTGGGACAACTCTGGCCTCAAGGCACTGGCATCAGTGTGACCCAAGAGCCTAAAGCTAAGAGTGTCCCGGAGTGTCCAGCCCGAGGAGTGCCCAGGAAACGGTACCCGCACTACCACCTGGGCCAGTGAGAACATGGGGTGTGAGACATGGGCTGAGCCTGTTGCAGTCCCCACAACAGGCACAATGGGCGTCCCTGGTGACAAAAACCTGCTGCCATCTGCCTGAGAGGACCCGGAGAAAAGGTGAACATGAGTTTGAGTGGGCCTTCCTCATCCCACAGAACCGCAGCCACAGTGTGTCCTGTATCAAAAGCATCCTCCCCAGCACACCAGAGACAAACCTGTAGCTGGCAGACCATCGCAGTGGTGGTGGTGGCAGTGATGCCTCAGACTGGGGGGTTTCTGCAGAAGGTGGAGTCCCACACAGAGACTCCTCTCAGCAGGGAGACTGTAACTAATATAATTTGTTTGAATGATTGAGACTAGTAACGTGTCCTCAGACATGCAATGTCTGACACAGGTGACAACTGATCAGACTGTCATCCCAAGTAGGAAGAAATACTGATAAGGTGATCTTATTGATTTCATTTTATTTATCTTCTTTTGCTTACACTTCTGTACTCCAGTTATTTTGTTTTAACTTTTTTGCTTTCCTTTTCTGTAGCTAGTCTGTAATATTTTCTGTATTATTTATCATCCCTCTAACCACATAACTTTCCCTCTCACACTCTCCCTCCTCTCTTCCCATTTCCTGTTGTTTTTACGCAACAGTAGCCCTCGTTCTAAAGAGCAACACACCGTATTTTTCTCAACAAGTACCCCGGTACAGCTGTCTTTGTGTCTTACTCAGGACAAGGTGAAGGACACAAGTGTCTTTTATTGGAACCTAACACGGAGACTCTTGGCCTGTCCCCTGACGAGCAGGGACAAACAGACACACAACTGAAGACAGTCACTGGGGAGAGTCACACACAATAGAGTGTGGAAAGGGAAGGAATTAAAAACTGGAGAACGTATCCATCCCAGGAGCTTCGTGAAATGTAGACACATAAGAACTATGAGACGGCAAGCCACCGGGACACCCTTACCAGCTCACAATTGCCCAATACTGGAAACCGCAAATAAGACAGTGGTGGGGGGAACAGAAGAACAAGGTGATATGGAAGCAGTGAATGCCGAGGCCACGGTTTAAGGACAGATGAGGGAAGGGAGATGGGGGGCTGGAGAAACGGAGTGCTAACCAAGAGGAAGGGCTCCAGAGAAAGCCATATGGAAACCTGCCACGTTGTAAGTCAATGAAAAAATATGAGCACCAGGGGGTGACAGCCCGTATGTCTGAATAATGCCGAACCTTATAACCAGGGATTATTAAACCAAAATCCTAGTGCCAGGTGTGGGATACTTCCTTATGAATTGTTGGTCAGAGACTCCTGAGGCTCCCAAAACAATACAGGCTCTTGCCGTCCCTTTCGGTTGCCCACTGTAACTGTTGATAAGACCTTGTTGCTGAGCTGAAGTTTCCTTCCCGTTGGCCAACTTTCAGGGTGCCCAAAGGTGCAAGGCAGACTTCTTGGGGCAGAAAAGCACCATTGGTTTTACTCAGCTGAGGATCCTACGACAATATCAATCTGCCAGGTGAGATGTACCCATGGGTGCGGCAGTGACACACTATTATAGGGCAACCAAGTAGTTTCTGGTTGGTTCTGAGACACCATCCACTAGAGGGAATTCATGCTTGGTACTCTAAATATGGCTAAAAGCTCAAGGCTGAGGAGGTCTTAGGCCCTCGGGAAATTTATTATTATTATTTGGCTGAACTGGCACAATACCACGCTGCCTTCTGAGTGTTTATACCCATAGACAAATGCTACTGTGTCTTCATCAGAGGCACTCTTCTTTACAGCCAAAAATGTAGTGACACATGGCTACTCAAGAGACTGGGAATAAACAACAGTTGATTGCCCAGTACTAAATAGGACATTCATGCCGCCCCCTCTAAGGCTCAGGGAATGAAGAGGAAGAAGGGAGAGGAAGAACCTAAGAGCAGGAATAGAGAGAGACGATCTGTGAACTGCTGTATTGTGGGCATGTATGGCAGCCAATACATTCAGGACCTCACAGCAGCAAGAGATGGGTCTGTACCAGCCTGGACCTGTCAGTTGTCAATCAGATTGTGGAGGAGCCCATGTGGCCCTCTCCCCCTTCCTCCCTGCTGAACTGGGAGCTCAGGCTGCATTTTGAGGGGTGGCAGACACTGTGTTCAGTGTGTACCCACGGAGGCACTTACCATGCCCTAATGAATAGCAGCAAACCTGTGGCCATACAGACAGCCCCGGTGAAGCTCAGTGGGTCACAAAACGAAAAAGATGTGTATGTGGGAAAGGGATTTGAAGGAGCATGTATGTAAGGGAGGAAGGAGGGAAATGAAAGAGCAAAGAGAGTTATCAGAATGCACTAAATACACGTGTGGAATTGTCAAAAGAACAAATTTAGGAAAAGAAAAAGGTAGCTGAAAAATAGTTTTCAGAGTCCTACTTAAAAAAGATATCTGAATGTTTTGCCTGAATGTATATGCATTAATTATGTGTGTGTCTGATGCCTGTGGAGGTCAGAAGAGGACATGATGTCCCTTGGAACTGGAGTTACAGATGGTTGTGAGCTACCATGTGTTGAGAACCAAACCTGGGTCTTCTGCAAGAGCAAAAAGTGTTCTTGACTACAGAACCATTTCTCCAGCCAAGAGAGGTCTATTTTCTAAAACAGTATTAATTCTTTGAAAATTTCATATGTGTATGCAAAGTATTTTGACCAAATAACCCTTTCACTGCTCCCCGCAACTACTACGAGATCAGCTCACACCTCCTCCCATCTTCACGTCCTCTTTTTTCCCTAATAAGTCACCAAGTCCAATTTGTGCTACCCATATACTTCTGTGTATGGAGCCGTCCACTGGAGTGTAGTCAGTGTGCCAGGGACTATGGCTTTAAAGAAAACTGACTCTTCCCCAAGAAGCCATAAACTGCCTATAGCCCCTCAGTTAGCAATGTGGGCTCATGAGAACATCCCTCATTACTAGAATGCTGACTGGCTTAATCTTGTGCAGATCTTACAGACAACCATGGCTAATGTGATTTCATGAGTGCATAGATCTGTCATGTCCAGAAGATACTGCTTCACCCTGTCCTCACCAATTTCTGGCTCTTACAATCTTTTTGCCTCTCTTCCATGATGATCCTTGAGAATTTGAGGAAGAGAACAGGATATAGGGTTTTCTCATTATGACTGAATGCTCTGTAGACATTTATTCATTATGTGATGACCAGTTGTGAGTTTCTGGGTGAACCGTCATCTATTGAACAAAGAAACTTGATATTATGTCCATTTAGCAAAATAGTAGTAGCTCCACCCCTGGGACCTATAAGCTCCCATACATGGGTTCTTGGCCAAATTTACAGTAGCAGGTAAGTATTTCTTCCTCTGGAGTGTGTCTTAAGTTAAAGCAGAAAGTGTTTGGTTACTTCCATAACGTTCTTGCCACTATGATAGAGATATCATACTACATTGGTTGCATTGTAGTTTACAAGGTTCACAGTTGGGTAAGATTGTTGATGCCTTTCCCCTCAGCAGCCTGTATAGACTTTCCAGTACTGTGAAAGCTAGCTAGTCAGGAAGTATCCTGGTTAGCACCAACTTGATAACCCCATGTCATGTGACAAAAGAATGTGGTCTTCAGCAATAGGGTTTTACCACCAGCTTCTGGTGGGCACTCAAGAGCAATGGTAATAGTTTTTATTGTTTTGAAGACTCCTGGGATGCCTCTGGCCAACAACTTGGAGGTGTTATAGCACACCTGGCTTTGGGTTTTTAATCTGACACCTATGGCCTCTGGGAGAAGAATTATCCCTTGTGCAAGATAGCTCCCGTTAAATTATTTTATACAAGCCAGCAGTGGTGGTGTACACCTTTAATCACAGCACTCAAAGCTGAGGCAGGTGGGCCTCTGAGTCTGAGGCCAGTCCGTTCTACATAGAGAGTTCCAGGACAGCCAGAGCTGCATAATAGAGAACCTGTCTCAAAAAGACCACCCCCTTCCTTTATATAAATATAAAATGAGTATGAATATAAAAAGAATTTTGATCTGTTCTTTTTTTTCTCTGTCAATTTTAAAAGACACCATTGATGTATGTATCTTTGTTGGCAGTTATTTATTTTCAGGACTTTAAATGTATCATTCCACATTTTCCTGGCTCTTAGCATTGCTAATGAGAAACTATGGGTTTGAGAATAGCCTGGGCTACATGAAGTAGTCTGTCTAAAAAAAAAAAAA
>CABHPP010056151.1:0-21873 GCA_902168425.1 Peromyscus attwateri
GTACTCACAGAGAGGGGTGCTGAGCAGTGGTACTCACAGAGAGGGGTGCTGAGCAGTGGTACTCACTGAGATGGGTCCTGAGCAGTGGTACTCACAGAGAGGGGTCCTGAGCAGTGGTACTCACAGAGAGGGGTGCTGAGCAGTGGTACTCACATGGAGAGGTCCTGAGAAGTGGTACTCACAGAGAGGGGTGCTGAGCAGTGGTACTCACAGAGAGGGGTCCTGAGAAGTAGTACTCACAGAGAGGAATTTTGGGCAGATGAAGAGGCACCATTTGCTCAACATCCTTTGATATTAAGGAGCTAGCTGCTACAGCTGAAGTTGGTGGAAGAACAGACAGAAAGACAGAAGGTGAGATTGTGGCAAGAAACAAAAATACTTTGCTTCCCAAACTTAAGAAGCCTGTCAACAACTCAAACATCTGTGACCTGCACCTGACACAGGACCCTTTACTTGCCAGCCTTTGGTACTTGGGAGAGTCATTGTCCTCCTGATACAGGGTAACTCCTCTTCAATTCCTTCCATATGTGTTTATGTGTTTATTTCAGGAAGATTCTACAGTAATAGGTTTCCATGTGGTTTTTCAAAGGTCTTTGGTGCTGGTCATCTCTCCCCATATTCCCTACTGTCCTCTGCTGTCCCCCATCCCATCCAAGTTAACCCTTGCTCTTCCATAGTTGCCTTTTCCCTTTTCATTCCCTCCTCATCTGACTCTCCACTCCTTGCCCCTACCCATGCCTTCTGTGGGTATGCCAACTTAGACACACACATCAAAAGATTCAAAGCTAGCACCCACTTATGAAAGAGGACATGTTGTGTTTGTCTTTTTATTTAGAATGATTCTTTCTAGTGGCATCCATTTACTTACAAATTTCATAATTGCTCCTCTTTTTACAGCTTAATAATGTTCTGTTATGTATATGTACCACATTTTAATTATCCATTCATCAGTTGGTAGCTACCTAGGCTGTTTCCTTTTCCTTACTATTGTGAATAGAGCAACAGTGAACAAGCTGCTCTATTCTTAGATACATCTTTATCTATATCTACCTATCTCTATGTATCTATGTATCTATTTATATATATGTATGTATGTATGTATGTATGTATGTATGTATCTATCTATCTATCTATCTATCTATCTACCTACCTTCCTACCTACCTATATCTGTGGATGAGCAAGTATCTCTGTAGTAGGAATAGGGTCTTTTGGAATATGTCCAGGAGTGGCATAGCTGGATCATATGGTAGATGTATTTCTAGCTCTTGAGGAACCTCCACACTGATTACACAGTGGCTGCACCAGTTTTCACTCCCACCAACAGTGAGTAAGTGTCCCTCTTTCCCACATCCATGCCAGCTTTTGCTGTCATTTTTTAAATCTTAGTCATTCTGACCTGGGTAAGATGAAATCTCAAAGTAGTTGCTTTTCCATGATGGATAAAGATCCTGGACATTTAAAAAATGTTTCTGAACCATTTGTGTTTTTTTTCTTTTGAGAACTTTATTTAGTTCCATGCCCCAGTTTTTAATTGGGTTATTTTCTTGGTGTTTAATTGTTTTTTGCTTGTTTGTTTGTTTTTGTTCCATATATTCTAGAGCCTTTATAGGGGTCAAATGACCTTTTCACAGGGGTCATCTAAGACCATTGGAAAACATAGATATTTACATTATGATTCATAACAGAAGCAACATTACAGTTATGAAGTAGCAACAAAAATAATTTTATGATTGGGGTCACCACAACATGAGGACATGTATTAAAGGGTCACAGCATTAGAAAGGTTGAGACCACTGCTCCAGAAAATAACCATCTGCTGGATATATAGCTGGGGTAAATATTTCCCCCATTTTGTAGGCTGAGTCTTCACTTTGTTTATGGTGTTTTTTGCTGTACATAAACTTTTTAATTTCATAAGATCCTATTTGTTAATTATTGGTTGTAACACCTATGCTACTGGGGACCTAGAAAGTCTTCCTGGGCCCTTAGTTCAAGTGTACTCCCCACTTTCTCTAGAAAAAACTCAGGTCTTGTATTGAGGTCCTTGATCCATTTGGAGCTGAGTTTTATGGAAGGTAAGAGATAAGGGTCAAGTTTCATTCTTCTACATGTAGCTGCCCAGTATGACAATTTGTTGAAAGATGCTGTCTTTTCTCCGGTGTGTATTTTTGGCCTCTAGCACAAATTGGGTGGTTGTAGTAGTGTGGGTTTATATGTCTTCAATGCGATTCCATTGATTACTTTGTCTGTTTTTATGCCAGTTCCATGCCATTTTTATTACTATGGGCTGGTCAGTGTGTAAAGAGACTGTGAGGTACTCAGCTCTGAATGGTAATATCTATACCATATCCTTTTCATCCAAGGTTCAGCAACCATTGTAGAAGAGCGCGTAGGAAGTCTGTAAGGGCCAGAGGCAGCAAATGTCTGCAGTGAAACAATATTTGCTGGGCATGACAAGGCCATTGCACACATGAACTCACAGTAGTTGTGACTATATGCATAAGACCTAAACCAGATCATGCCAGTTAAAATCTCAGCACGCATGAGGAGAGTCATTTCCTTTAGGGCTGTGGCCCCTGAAAGGCAACCTATGGTCCCAACAGTCATGCACACACAGGCACCACTAGGTGGAGTTAGTGGGATTTCAAAAAGAGCACGTGAAGTTGGGTGGGAAAAGTGGTAGGGAGGATAGAAGAGGAATTCGAGTCCAAAGCAGGGGGGATGGATTTTATTGAAACACATTAAATGCACGTATTAATATTTAATAATTTATTTGTTTTACTTTGCACTGCTTCTTTCTTGCTCTGCTCTGCTATCCCGGAGTGTGTCCTTATTTGTTTTGTGTGGCCGTGGGTCTTCACGCATTTGTTAGTACAAAAGCTCATCCTCTGACCTGCTTTGGTCTTACAATTTTGACACAGGCCGTCGTTTCCATTCATTCCTTTGAGTGGCAGATGTGGAGAAGAGGTGGAGACTTTTGGTCTGTACACATCCAAGGCCATCCAAATGCGTCAGTTTGCAGATCCTGCTTTCCCTCCAGGTGTTTTGGCACCTGGTGAGACTGAAGGACTCCAAGAGGGTAAGCACAGTAAGGAAAGGAAATGCTGGAACCCTCTAGGTCTGGGTGGAGTCTTAGAAACCCTGCATCCTTCAGATTCACTCCGATCTTTGCCTGAGGTCTCAGCTCAGTGAGACCATGCCATTTCCTGTCCACGACAGTTTCGTATGCTGGCTCGTTGCTTGCCTGCCCCCTATTCCTACAAGGGATGCACCCCAGTACGGTGATGTCACTTGTTTAAATTTGTGTTTCCATAGATGACCCATATTCCAAACATGAAAAGTTCTCAGTTTTCTATGTATTAATTTTATACTCATTTTAATGAGCAACTAAATAATAGTTATGTTGAAAGAGACTTTGGGGAATGTAAAATGGCCTAAGACAAAGTTCTTGCCCTCAAGGGGAGATGAAACATGTATGATATTTAATCAGGCAAGTGAGTTATTAGAGGGCAGGGCTGGTTAGGGGACGGGGAATCAAAGTCAGCAAGAGAGCTATGGGGCATGTTCTAAATTCCTAGACCAGTAGGTTCATACAGATTACTAAAGAGTAAGTTTTCTGTCCTCAGCCTGTGGGTGAACAATCCTGGAGTCTTTCTTTGGGAACACTGGAAGTAGCCAGCCAAGGCCAGCAGGACTGTGGACTGCTTCTCTTGTAAAACTGTTTGCTTGGTCACAAATCATATAGAGGAAAGGAAGAAATCCTGGACAACACCTATTTAAAAAACAGTTCAGACTGAGCTAGAGGGTTGGCTGAGGACAGGAGTGTTCATGTCCACACTGATCATCTCAGAGCTGTGGAGAGAGCAGCATCCAGGAACGTGCCCCATGCAGGCCTGGATATAAGCTATAACTTCTACACAAAAGCACAGGTGACTGATACACAAGTCTGGGGGAATTAGAACCCAGTCCAGCACTGTGGAAGCCACGTGAGCACAGACACTCAGCCATTTGAAATAGGCCAAGCTGGGCTTGGATTTTGTCCACTGATAATTCAATATAAATCAAGACAACATGGTGGAATTAAATAAAACAGAGGATTGGTGACATTTCTGAGATAAAGGACTTATGGTATAGCATTTATATTTAGATTAGAGTTGTGATGACAGTCTTTAGAAAGACAGGGATTTTAAACAAGTCCTGGTTGGAAAGGTTGGCGGCAAGCCAAGTGAAGAAAACAAAGCGTGTGCGTGCGGCAGAAAAGATGTCATGGAAGAATGCTCTAGAATACAAGGACAATGGGGGAAACTGAGATGAAAGACCTGGATATACTTGGCGTGGCCTCAAGGTTTTTGAAACTGTAATTGAAAGATGGAGAAGGAGAGAAAAATGTTACCAGAATGTAAAATCCATTCACCTTTTACCTTTGAACTGTGCCCTCCCAGCGCCGCGAGTGGAAAATTAGACGGTGAAGTCAGAGGGAGCCGAACGAGAGAGAGCAGGCAGGGAGGGGGGAATTCTACCTGTGGCTACTGGGTGAAAAGGAGGCAACTGACATTCATCCTGCTAATTTGCTTTTAACATTTCTGACTTGTTCTGCTTCCCCGCCTCCACCTCCTCCCTCCTTTCTTCGGCTGTTTTCCTTCAGATCTTCCCCCAGCTCTCCTGCTCCAAATCCTAGCAGTTTTTCTGGCTGCAGTTGTCTGGTGCTATTTTCCAGTCAAGGGAGAGCATACAGGAGGAAGGCTGGGTATGTTCATAACCGTTTCATCAGGTTTCCTGTCCCTGCTCAAGGCGTGGATGAAACTGATAAGCAGCCCTCTTAATTTCAGGAAAACAGTAGAAATATCAAGTCTCAGAAAGAAAAGTTAAATTTTATGACTGTCAATCAGAATTAGAACTTCCACGGGACTCACTACAACCCTGCAACTGCTGATAATTTAGATGTATTAATTACTTACATCTCCAACTGATATGACTGCACAATTGGAAAATCACAGGGTGACTGACTAGATGATGTGAATTGACTGATTGACTATAAATGGCTCAGGTGCTACCTGGCTGTGTTAATGGTTGAGCAATAATTTGTGAAGTTTTTTCTTTGCTTTTCCAAATTACAACAGAAAAATATCCTATGCAAATTATAAATGGGTCTGCAAACACATTTTGATCATTATTTGGAAGGAGCTAGGTGAGATTATTTGGAAGGCAGACTGTTTCTCATGTGCCCGTGAAATAAAAGGCCCAAGTCCAAACCACAAAGTGACGGTTTACTTTACCTAGAGATAAGCTAAATATATAGTTCAAAAGCCATACAAACGTCTCGTCTCTGGGCGCTGACATTTGGCTACTGCAAGCAAAAACGCTTCAACTTCCCATTCATTTTGGTCATTGGCAAAAGCACAATGGAATTATTTGCAAAAAAATAAAAACAGAACAACAACAACAACAACAACAAAAAACCCCAAAAGTTAAAGACAAAATGAGGCTGGATTCAACTTTTTTTTTCTGGTGAGAAAATCTAAACTTCCAAAAGGCCGAGTGAGTGAATCAAAGGCATACAGCTAACCATGGCAGTCTCCATGGTGTGCAGTCTCTTCAGTGACTGCCATTCACACTCAAACTCCTTGCTGAGTACCGAACAGGCCAGCATAATCTGCACCCTCATTTTTTTGTGTGTGTAGGGACGTCCTAATCTCTGTCAGAAACGTGCACTTGTTCCCTCCAACCACAGTGGTTTATCAGGTTTTGAAACACTGAGATAGGAGCTTTGCATGCACTGGGAGGCCACTCTTCTCTGCTGATTGACTTAGATAAGTATTGCTTGTTCCTCTCAACAAAACACAGTCCTGGTTCACCAGGACTCCATATGCACAGGCCGTCCCTTGAGTCCTGTGGCACCCCCACAACTAGTCACAAGCCAAGTTAGATGGAGGCTCTTTTAAAGCCTAAAACTAGACCTACCATGTGACCAGCTATATCACACCTAGGCATTTACCCAGAGACCTCCAAGTGAACACATCACAGAGATACCTGTACATCATTGTTTACTACAGTGCTGGTCACAATAGCTGAGCTATGGAACTAACCTAGGGGTCCGTTCAACTGAGGAATGGACAAAAAAAAATACAGTGTATATACACAGTGGAATGTTTTTAGCCATAAAGAAAAATTAAGTTATGTTAATTGCAGGAAAATTGATGCATCCAGAGTTAAATGCTAAGCAAATTACATCAATTTCAGAAGGACAGCTACCATGCTTTCTCTCATTTACAGGTCCTAGATTTTATGTAAATGTCTAACATCATATATGCAGAGATGGTTTGAAAGGAGCAAAACCATCTAGTAGAACAAAGGGGACAAATGGGAAGGGGATGGAGCGGGGAGGGAGGGGAGGCCTATGAGGTGGGGATGGAAACAGGTGTGAGGTGAAGAGAGGAGATATATGAGGTAGGGAGGGGAGTGGGTGTGATGTGGAAAGGAGAGGTATATGAGGTGGAGAGGGAGTGAGGTATGAGGTGTGAATATGCTCAGGGTACTTTATACATTTACAGAAAATGACCTTATGTTGCACAGTCTAATAAAATAAGAAATAAAAAGTATTGGAAACAGTGAATGGTTTTTGAATGGACAGTGAATAAGAACTAGTTGGAAGCATGTAATGAATCTGAGGTATTTCTGGCAGAGCTCACCTTTGGTGCACTGTGCAGCTTTACTGCAGCCCTGGCTCTGCACATACCCCTGCCTCACACACTCTGCAGTGTGCAGCCTTCCACCTCAGGCAATGCCAATGAATGTCTCAGTGATCTTACTGTACTTGGGAAGTTTTCTGATCTTACATAAACAATACTTTGTTACAGAAAACTTAATGTTTTCTTCTTGTCATTCCTCAGAGTATAAATCGTCAAATTAGTTTATCTTTAAAAGACTTATGTTTACACAAGCACATCTGTCTCACCAGTATGCAATTTGTTTCATCTTTAATACATGATAAAATGAACTATATACAAAGATGTTTTTAAAAGAGTTATTTATTTAATTTATTTTTACATATAAGGGTGTTTTGCCTGCATGAATATCTGTGCACCATGTGTGTGCCTGGTGCCCATAGAGGACCAAAGAAGGCATTGGATCTCCTGGAACTAGAGGTATAGATGGTTTTGAGCTGTCATGTGAGTGCTGGGAATTGAACCTGAGTCCTCTGGAGGAGCAGCCAGTGCTCTTAACCATTGAGCCATCTCTCCAGTCCCAAGATTTATATTTATTTGTTTTTATTTTTAGTTTGTATATGTGCATGGGTATGTGCATATGAATGCAATGCTCATGGAGGCCAGAAGAGGGTGACCAATCCCCTAAGGTCAAATCACAGGTTGTAGTGCCTGACATGGTTGTTGGGAACCAACTGTGAAAGCAGTTGTAGATGTAACCAACCGCCTTATTAAATAAGAAACACAGAGCCAATGTAAAGATGAAAGCCCAAGAGGTCAGAGCTAGGAGCCTTACCAACTTTCCGCCAGCTAGCTTCTCCCGCCAAGAGACCTCTCCGAAAAAGGGAGGTATTTCCTGTGCGTTTGACTTATAAAGAGTTCTGGTTCTTTCTTCTCATTGGTTGTAAACCCAACTACGTGACTGCCTTGTCACCGCCTCTCTGTACAGACCTCCAGGTCTTCTATGGTTGGTATTGAGATTAAGGGCGTGTGTCTCCAATGCTGGCTGTATCCTTGAACACACAGAGATCTACCTAGTTCTGCTTACCAAGTGCTGGGATTAAAGGCGTGCACCACCACCACCACCACCACCACCACCACCACCACCACCACCACCCAGCTTTCCCTATGGCTTGCTAATAGCTCTGACCCCTAGGCAACTTTATTTATTAACATACAAATAAAATCACATTTCAGCACAAATAAAATACCACTATAAGCAGTGCATGCTCTTAACCACTGAGCTATCTCTCCAGACCATAAAGAATTGCTTTAAAATATTTTTATTAATACTTTATTACCAGAAACTGTTTAGCTTGAATGTATTTGTACATACTTAAATATAACATTTGACCAAGGTACACTCAACAGAGAGCTGTTGGTTGGTTGGTTGTTAGAATAAATGCCTCCATGAAGGAGATAATTTACTGTTAGAACATGGGTTGAGGAGTCTAGAGATTGGGTAGACTCCACTTCTACTCATCAAATATTCCAACAGGTGGAAGTGGGTGTGGGGTGCTCTTTTAATACCCTTTCTTTGAAGATGCTCGAATTTGCAAGTTATAGCAAGATACACTCAACTTTGCTGTGTATGGATGTGAACTTACAAATATGCAACATCTGCTTAGGAAAGTCAGAAACTCAGGAAGCATTTGTTTATTTATAGTGGCACGCAGACCAATACAAGAGCTTGGTAAAATTATTAAAACTACTTCCCATCTAGCAGGGCTAATATATGTAAGTTTCCTACTTACAATTTAGAACTGATAAGACCTTGTGTGAAGCAGGATCTACCAAATTTGACTTTTCTCCTGTTCTTATGTTTCCAAATTTCAGCAAGTTTATGGTTTTCCTGTACATGAGAAAGCATAAAGGCCACCCCTCTAGGACATGACTGGCTCTCATACATTGAACCTTGACCAAAACACTCACTGTCATCATTTGTATGTTAGCAAATGAAGTAGCATGAAGGAAACTTTGTGGAAAAGAAAGCACACATTTCAAATTTCAGGGTTTTGACTTCAAAAAGAAAGTTTTCAAATTATACCAACTCATCCTAGGGCAAGGGTCCATCATGACCTCACTGGAATTGTCCTCAGTCCCTGACACAGCCAGCATTTAAACCTTTGTATCTCATGTTTGCTTAGGAGAATGAGTCTGCAGCTCTAATTGGATAGTCAAAGAAGTCTGTGGCTTCCTCAACTATTGAGAATCACTGCTGTTAAGTCATTTCAGCTTGCAAACCTCTACAATAGGAATAGAAGAGCCCATTTTCTAACAGTATTCACTTTGGAGAGAAATTCAGTAACTTAAACAAACTATGAACCCAGGATGCCTTGATTAGGTTAGCATGAATCCACCCTGAGTTCCCTGTGCTGTAACCAAATGACTGTTTCTTCTGTGTTAAACTGAAACTCCAGTGAAAGGACTTCCCTTCCCAACTGGGTTGTACTGAAGACAATAATTCAGAAAGTGTCTCTATTGATGCAGGGACACAAAGTAAAGCCTGCTTCTGTGGTGGTAATGAGAAGCCTTGTTGTGCTTGAGCTTGTTGAGCTGTAACATTTGCTGTAGGCTTTGCTTGAATGATCATCTAGATTCAAAACATTTATAAAACTCTTTTACTCCTTAGCTGTTTGACCATTGTACAGAATTTGTCAATGTTGAAATCATATTTTAAAAGTGCTAGAAACAGTCAATAAAAAAGCAAGTAAATTGTTATTTCACTTAACTAATACGTTGAGGAAAGAATATTATAAAAGAAATGATTGGATGAAATAATCTTAAAAGCATCATCCATCTGCGTGATTCTAGACTTTTATCATTGAAAATATATGAAGGATATTTCCTCTTGTATAGAGCAGCATTTTGTGGTTATATCAATATGGTGTATCTGAATGAACAAAGAGGGTGATTATTTATAACTTGCATTCTTTATGTTAATATATTATTCAAAGAACCACTGGAGGGTTAAAATGAACATGATAATTTCCTCTATGAATTAGATTTGTTCAAAGATAAGTTATCAAGTACAGTTAAAATATGAAAAGAGTGAGGCTAACATACATGTTTATTCTTGTGTCATTGGACTAATATTTTTTTTCAAGATTTTAAAATGTATATACTGATTTACTCTGGCAAAATAACAAGAAAAGCAACCCAAGTGAAGAAGAATTTATTTGGCTCATGGTTTGAAGGGATACAATCAATCACAGTAGAGGAGACATGGCGGTAGGTGGCTCCATGGTAGGTGCCCTTCCTTCTCACATCTCAATGGAGAAGGAAGCAGAAAGTGGACAGGAAGCAGCATGGATTCATAAACAATCACGGTCCACCCCCAATGACCCACTTCTTCCAGCAAAGCTCCGCATAATACAAGCTTCTCATGACAGTGCCATCTGGGGGGAAAGAAGTATTCAAATACACGAGCCTACGGAAGACATTTTACATTCCAGCAGTAAGACTTGGATTCCAACTATCACATCCTGGGTTCTGTTCTGCCTCAGGATTTACCCTTATACTGGCTGAATTGAACCCTACCTAGCATGTCTTCAGTGGAGTAGTCAACATCTCTGGTTGCTTGTAATATTAAAAGACCAAACCCTTATGTTATACCTTCGGAAATAATTTTCTCTCACTGATTACCTATTTGCTTTATTTTAGTTTTTCCCAAATCAGCTAAAAAGAATTAATGAGCTTTCAACTCAAGCCTGACCCACTGACCCTGTTTTTAGCGATGGTTTAAAACCCCCTTGGCTCTTCTCAAGGTAACCTTGGTGATATTGTTGTAGTTGTTCATTATCATTTTTTAATGCAATAACTATCTCTATTGATTCGTCTCTGCCCTTTGGTTCCATGAATCACAACATACGGCTGTTTGAGTGTCTTTCCATTTGCCAAGGTTTAACTACAGTGGGATGCCGCTCAGGCTGCATTAGAGAGTACACCGCAGTCATTTGGTTTAATGGTGTTGCGTCTGAGGTGAAAATGTTACATTCAAAGTTACCTTAGGAGCTAATTATGGGCCTCTTTTGCTTTTTCAGTTTTTATTAATGACCTGCCCACATCATATAGTTCATAAAATGCTCTGCACAAGCACATGCTGCTGATATGACCTCAGACCCAGGCAGAGTGCAGGCAGTATAAAGCCATTGTGTCTTGAATTAGACATTTACTGAGCGATGTTAATAACAGATATACATTTTACCCAAAATGCTCAGGTTCAGAGTGATTTAAACTGTACAAAGCAATTCTTAGTAAATTCACTTTTACCTACTTTATAGATGTAAGTGGACAGGTAGTTGAGCTAGATGCAGGAATGTGTGTCCAGGACTTTTCTTTCTAATGGCACCTCTCCATGCAAGTGCACAGTAGTGCTAGTTTGCAAAAACTTAACATGTCATAAGTATACTGTTTCACACTACAGAATGAAAAAAAAGGCGACTTCTTCATTGCCATGTCTCTGAATATAAACTGCAATATGTGCTTCCTCCAGGATTTTTAAAAACTTGGTAAGTTCTCTACTAGCAAAAGGATTTTTCTTTGGAACTAGCATGTCAATTGCAATTAAAATACTATGGGAGGCATTTCACATATATAAGGCTGGAATACACACAGAGTGTTGTCTATGCCTCTGGATGTGATTTCTCAATCTGCAGAGGTGTCTTTCAATTGCTTCCTTTGCAGAGCAGGTGGGATGCTGGGCCACATTTGCTGCGATGAGCTCCCTTGCTCATGCTTCCCTTGGACCAGGGTCGTTGACTACACAGATTGCAAGAGGAGGATGGGTCAGGTGGAGATGGTGGTTCCAGTGTGTCTTCAGTTTTTGTAGCTGCTCAGACCTTGATTTCTAAGTGTGTCATTGGTGGCTTGTGGATAAAACCATCTTATCTTCAGGAACTATGTTTGTATTAATAGCATGGAGATGAAAGAGAGCTCAAGAGAGTGAGAGCAAGCCAGAGAAGCAGAGAGAGAAAGGGAGTCGAGAGAGTTTCCATGCTCAATCTGATTTCCAGTGGGCTCTACAGTGGTGAATGAACTGTATTTCAAGGAAGTTCTCCTGGTTTCAAACCTTGGCTCTGGAGTGACACTGGGCAAGTTGCCTAGCCTCTTTGGCTTCGGCTTCCTACTCAGTCTTATGGGGTATTGGTCACTCCTCCCCAGTGGAGCTTCCTAGCCTTAAATGAAGCAGTATGTGAATATGTGGAAGGGTCTTTAAAAAGTGAGTGTGTAGGCAGTGCCAAATGCTTGACTCACTGGATTCTTATCAGAGAAGTAAGCACCCTGCCATAAAGGAAGAGGAGACTGTGTCAATCATGTTGTGAAGGGACGTTGACTGAATGGAAGGGAATGTTATAGGACAGATGGCACTTACACCGCATTTACAGATGGGCAGCTGCACTATGGGCTCTGTGCTGAGGACCTCAACAATGCCATCATTTAAACCTCACAATAATGTCCTTTCAAATATCCTTCTACATGCAGAAAACATTGAGGTCCCATGTCCCACAACAAGGAGGGGCCAGAGAAGGGAGGCAGGTGGACTCTGTTGGCCTCCCATGTAGGCAGCAGCACACTGAAGTCCATGCTTCTCATTGCAGACACCTCGTTTCCCCTGTGTTCAAGTTGGGGAATGTCCGTGGGTTTGCTGGTTGAAGAGAATTCCAGGTAGAGGGGTAACTACATGCAGAAGAACAGATCTGAACGTGTCTGAAAAGGGATTTGGGAATCATATGATAAAAGGCTATTTGGACCATGAGAAAGTGTTTGTATTTGGGCTCCTAAAGAATATCAAACCTCTGAGTGGTTTTGGAGCCACTGAGAGAAATCATCTAGTCAAATTTACTTTTAAGAGAAAAAAAGAAAAAAGCCCACCGAATTCAAGACGGATTTGTAAATTATGGGTTGTGAGCCCATGTGGGGCTTCATGACTCAGTGTGGAGCTCATGAAAGGTGACAACAATAAGGAGGTTTCTGAATGAGCAATGATGAAAAATCAATTCCAAAGCAACACGTGACGAGTCTGAGGCGTTTCTGAGAGAACTCACCCATGTTGCATCATGCGACTCCACTGTAGCCCTGGTTCTCAGCATATAGTACACACTTCCCACTGTGCCTGCCAGCACACCACACATCGCCAAGGAACATGCCCTGGACCCCGCAGCAGCTCAAACACAATGCAAGGCTATGTTCTGAATCGCAGTGCTCTGACCATACCCACAATTTTCTGCTCTTACAGAAACATGGTTTACTTACAGAAAACAAAGACTTTCAATATTTTTCTACCACCATTTCTCACCATGTCATTATCCAATTACCACACCTTTAACAACTTTTAAAAGATTTTTTATTTTGTTTTATGTTTATGAGTGTTTTGATTGCCTATATATATGTCAACCACATGCATGCAGTACCTGGGGAGGCCAGAAGAAGGTATGGAGTCCTCTGGAACTGGAATTACACTACAGATGGTTGTGAGCAGCCATGTGAGTGCTGGGAACCGAATCCCAGACCCCTGGAAGAGCAGTCAGTGTTCCTAATCCTCCGGTGTAGTCCCAATTACTGTACTTCTGAATCATACTGTGTTTAGACCAACAAGGACACCCATCCCATTAGCATGCAAATTTGCCTTCACTTTTACTAACATAGTAAATCATATATATTTTGCAACCAATTAATTAAGATAAATTTATTTATGTTCTATTATCAGCAAATGTTTGATTGTATACTTAGCTTTTATACCTGTGTATTTGGGGTCACATAAAAATTTCTCAGTAGAAAAGCAGTCACAGGTGGAGAAAGTTTAAGCAGCTAAATTTAGAGATGGGAAATGTTGAGAGTGGCCCTTTGTATCAGTGCGGAACATAGAGATAGGGCTGGTGGCTTGGGTGTGGTGTGGAGGCAGGGTAGAAGCAGCAGTTTGGGTAGGGTTTTTGTAGTTGGTTAAACAAGATACATGAGAGGCTGAGCAGGTCTTTAGCTTTGTGCCTGGTGTTTGAAATTAATGAAGATGAGGACTAGAAAACATCTGCTCCATTTCTCGTTAAGGATCTGTTAGGTTAACATGTCTTAGGAAAGGGCAAGACTTTGAATGTAGGTGTCAAAGACAAGGGGGAGTTTGCAGAGACGGTTGAACTTGACAATGCAAACTTCTATTGTGTGTAGGAAGAGTAGAGGAGAAACTAAAGGTGCCCGTGCTTGGCAGTGTTCCAAGTGTCATCTCACGCTCTCAGAGGGTCAGAGAAAATGGCAAGTATGCACAACTCCCAATTACTGTAAAAGCCCACTGATTTGGACTAATTGGGGTAAAGGGCAACACGACCAAATAAAAGTGATTTATAGAAAAAAAATTAAAATAAACTCAGTTTGATTACTTTACAGTATTTTAAGTTAACTGTTTCCTATTAAAAGTGATAAATTAGTGAGAATGATTTGTAAATACCATGAAACAAGGGCATGGATCTAAGGGCAATTATAATTATTAATTTTCCATTTATTTAGTGAGTACTTATAGCTGACTTAGTGTTAGGTAATACTGTATGTCATGGTGCCTCTAAGTGGCCTATCAGTTGAGCATAAAAGAACCATTTTCCTTCTTCTCTGACAGGCCCAAAACTTAGAGAGTGTGTTGGGCTTCTGAGACTTGGTGTGGAAATGAGTTTCTCTGCAATGCCCTCCTGCTGTGTGGAAAGCAAGCAGCTCTTGGCCTCAGTGATCCCTGCACTGAGGTGGGACTGAGACATGATCTGGGTGGGAGGGTCTTACCAGTTTCTGTGCTTCTGTCTTCATACATTTGCCACCCAGACTTCCCTTGGCTTCACTTCCAGAATATTAATCTGACCCATTGGCTTCAGGATTAATATCTTTGTATTTTTTTTGATTAAAATAATTTTTTTGTTTTTGCATGTGTGTTTAAGTGTGTGTGTGTTTAAGTGTGTGTGTGTGTGTGTGTGTGTGTGTGTGTGTGTATGTGTGTGTATTGTGTAGGCATGGGTGTGCACATGCACAAGAAGGTGAGGCTGACCAGCCAGTGAGACACAAGGACCCTTCTGTCTCCACCTCCCCAACTCAGGGATGACAGACTCACACCACCACGTTTGGTGTTTTCCTTAGTAAGTTCTAGGGATTGGACTCAGGTGCTCTGTTTGAAAGGCATGCACTCTTGTTAGTCATGCGCGCACACACACACACACACACACACACACACACACACACACACACGCTCTTGGGCACAGAATCTGAGACTTTAATTGCATCTCAAAGCTTATGTATGAATCTGAACTGACACCCTGGCTGCTTCCCGGGGCCTGCCGTTTCTGTCCCTGTGTTTCCACACATGATACTTCACCCATCTGGAAGTCCCTACCTATTTCACCCTTGAACTTTTGTTCATCCTTCAAAGCCTTCTTGAGACCCTTCCTCTTTTTCATTCCCCTTAGATAGCATGGTCCACTGCTTATCTGTTTACCACCATGATCCTGATATTGTTTGTATTCTGTTAACCTTTGTTATGTAAATAATTCTGTCCCTCGAGACTGTAAATTCTAAAGTCAAGGACTTAGATGCATTTGTTTTTGACTCTGGGACACTGAGCACAGCATTAGATGCAAGACAGACACTAACAAATACTTAGTGAGCTAAGCAGTGTCTAACAGGTCTGGATGTGTCAGCGTGGCTGGGTTAAAGGATATTTAGATAGTGGATGAACACTGTTTCCAGAAGGTTCATTCTGGAATCAATAGACTCAGTAAAGAAGATCTACTATTGCCAATATGGCAGACAC
This sequence comes from Peromyscus attwateri, assembly GCA_902168425.1. Classification (NCBI taxonomy): domain Eukaryota; kingdom Metazoa; phylum Chordata; class Mammalia; order Rodentia; family Cricetidae; genus Peromyscus; species Peromyscus attwateri. The sequence goes on from CABHPP010056151.1 coordinate 15,488, forward strand.
CATTTTTGAGCATCTGGTAGGACAAAGGAGTACTTGCTTTCCAGCGTCAAACTGAGGCATTCTTGTTCTCTTGCCCCCAGACACCAGAACTCCAGGTTCTCAGGCCTTAGACTCTGAAAGTCACAACCCACAGGCTGTGTTGATTCCCCATTACCTCCCCTGGTTCTCAGGCCTTAGACTCTGACTGGAATTGTACCTCTGGATTCTTTCGTTCTCCAGCTTAGAGACAGTGTCTCATGGGACTCCTGAACCTCAATAATCACATGAGCTAGTTCTTATAATCAATGCCTTCTCGTGTACTCATACCTGTATCTGTTATTTCCATTTTTCTGAAGAATTCTTAACTAATACACCATTAAAATAGGATACCGACACTCTTATTTCTGCAATTAATTTTGGGTAAACGTTTGCTTGTCCAGCTTTGTGGTTTCTTATATTTATTATCTATTAATTTACTTATTTGTTTTTATTGAGACAATCCTGAAACTCATTTATGTAGCCAAATTGGCTTTGAACTCATCACAGTTCTCGTGCCTTAGTTTCCCAAGTGCTAGGCGCATAGGCGCGGACCATAGTACTGGGCTCTTTTCTTATCTGTGGATCTAATGTGCCCATATGTTTCTCTCCCACTGCTCAGCAACTCTCTCATCTTTCTGTCAGCATCTCTGTCACTGTCTGGTTAGGTCCAAAGTCAGCTCTATAATTAGACTAGACTTCGTTCATGTGTCTCAGCAGCTCAGAATAGTTCACATGTTGCGGGGGTGGGGGGGGGTTTAGGTGCAGTTAGGCTGGATGGTGCATCTCTATAAATCCACACCACATTTGATAGTCTGACTATTAGCTTTCTCTACTGTCCAACCCTCCCAGCGGTCCTGTCTTAGGGCACCTAACCGTAAATGATCACCATGCCAAGAAGAGAGATCATTAATTAGATTGATGCTCAAACAGTCTCCCTCAAGTTGTCAATACCCATATTTATATCACAATGCTGTGATTTTGACAGAATTATTTGCTTTTTATGAAAATCTGATGAAGCAATTTTCAGATTTTCTAACATGAATCAAAAGTTTGAGAAACACCCACATAGACATATAACTATATTTCTGTTAACTTTCTACCATTTAGTGTGATTTTTATGCTTTGGGATGTGAGCTGGGAACAATTAACCAAATATGGGAAGAATGAGATTTCCAACAGGTTTTCGGTCCAGTCTTGAAAAGGCCAGACATTCTGATAGAACTTTACTTATGGAAACATGTTAGCAGTGAAGTCTACTCAAGCTTTTGATCTCTGTTGAATAATAGCAAAGTACAAAGAGAATGGAAAAACGATTTTTTTTGTAACATCTACAAGGATGTCATTTAGCAATGTGAGGTTGTTGTAAAGAGCTACTGAATGTCTTATGTGTGAGACTGTAAGATATAACCACCCAGGCTTACACACTATCGTGCTACAAGAAAGAATGCATACAAATGATTTCTTTAACTAATGAAAAAATGAGTAGTTAAACTCATAGTAACTGATTATTTTAATACTAGGTAATGAATATAAATCCCATATTATGTTTCTACATATCAAAGCTTCCAGAGATTTGTTTAAGATGTTGTATATTGTCCTGTATAGAGAATTTTCTATAATAGATAGCTGTACTTTCAACATGAAGTGAGTTTGTTAAGTATGTACCCAGCTAAAGTAAAAGAATAAACACCAAGCAACAGATGAATAATAAAACAGCATCAAATGTGGGTCTTATGACACCCAAGAGAAATGGCTGGAAGAGCCAGCTGTGGTTCCCTATTGAGAGTCCCTGCAGAGTAGAACACCCCCTTGGGGAGGCTTCTGCTGCAGACATTTCCATACCACCTGATGAACAACACTGACCTCTTGGGACTGACTTACCTTCTAGTGGTCCTCTAGAGAGAGACGTTTTTAATACTCCAGGCTGTTTGCTGTTCCCCTTTTTCCTTGTCACAGTGCCAGGGGATCAGCCTGCTCTAGAACAATAACTCTGGAGGTGGCAGAAAACAGGGAGACAAAGTGACAGGTGTTTGGACCAACACCAGGGTCATTTGTTTAGGAATACTGTCATTGTACTTGAAATCTATATTTTTTGAAACCTTGACTGTTTCCTTAAAAGTATCTATTTATTTCTATGTGTAAGAACTTCTGTCTGCTGTCTGTGTGTACCATATGTGTGCACTGCCTACAGAAGCCAGAAGATGGCATCACTGACCCAGAACTGGAATTATGGATAGTTATGAGCTGCCATGTGGGCGTTGGGAACTGACTCCAGGTCCTCTGCAAGAGTAGCCAGTGCCCTTAACCACTGAGCAATCCCTCCTGTCCCTTGATTCTGTAAAAAAAAAAAAATCACTGAAGAAATAAACCATAAACCCACAAAACTCCCACAACACTGATGGAAAGCTCAGGGTAAGGGCTTCTTATCTTTGACTGCATGGAAGACATCAGAGAAATCAGACAGGAAGCATCACAAATCCTGCATCTGATGACATGGAGGTGGATGTGACCTTCCTGTTTGCACTAGTGCTAATCAAGGGTAGACTGCTAATCACCCCTGAGGACTGCAGACTCAGCCCCTCACTGGCCTTTTGCTTAGGGGCACCTCCAGCAGAGGTATTCATCCTTTGTCATGTTTGTGGAGCCCAACAAATGTACAGATTCAACTGTACAATTAATTTACATTAACTGACATTGTTTCTGGCCCTTTGACAGTGCAATTTAATCCTTAAACATTACTAAGTGACTATTATATGAAATCCCAGATATTGAAGGTGAGGCCAATAAAGTCAGTGATTATAAAAACTCAAGTCCTATGAGTTCATGATCCAAATGCTCTGCGCTATTAATTGTCCTTGTGGAGCAGACTTTCCTCAATTGCCTCCCAGTGCCAGGGATGGAGCAGTCTGGCTTTAAGTCAGAAGCTTATGGCAGGCATTCATTCATCCAATTGGTCAGTTTGAATATTTAGAGCATCAGAAGGCAGACACTATTTCAGCTGCTGAGCTACAAAGGAACCTGTGAATCTTCTGTACCACATAACTTCATGATAATACAGTACCCTGCTCAGTTGGTTAATATAAACTTCTAATTCCCAATCAGCTATTATTCAGTCATTCATAGATGAACAAACAAAAATCGATCTGCCTTACAACAGCTGAGGTCCTCTCTTAGGCTGCCCCTTTTATTGGAGGCTTTCCCTCTGATGTCGGTTGATTCCAGCTGTTCCTGGACTCTCACCTGGGTTATCAATTCACTCCGCCTGGTCTCATGTTTGTGGCTCCTTCCTTCAGCTCCTGGCCTTAGACCCTGACGTCTGTGTTCACCTCCCATCTCAGACTTCTCTGCCTATGACAGAGTTTTGGATTTTTGGATTTATGTCTGGTCTACACGGAGTAGTTGCCTGGGGTTCTGATGTTTAGGCTCCATTTAGAGGATATGGGTCCATATGAGTGAGGACCTATAGCTGGATTCAGTCTAGCATTTTCTCAGCAGATGAACACATCTGTTATCCATCACCACTACATGCAGTGTTAAACCCTCTTTAAGAGGGAACAGAGCCTCTTCTCTAACCTTTGATGCTACTCTGCCCTTGTTGATCTTGACAATCAATACCATTTCCCTTCAGAGCCCAGGCTTTAAGAGCTCTTGTGTAGGGGCTCTTACCCAAAAGGCTGTTACTGCTATGATGACATTACCTGAGCTGGTCTTCTGGAAGGTGGATCTGTACAGAGCACGGATGATTCCATCTAGTTGTCCAAGCTCAGGCTAACCATATAAAAAAGCCCAGCACCAGCAGCAGGCTTCCCACCTGATTCAGGGGCCAAGCCGAAGCTCATCATTTTGTGCTCCTGGGTTGTGGTGGTGGTTACTACACTATGTTCCATGGAAGGAGATAATAGCTATGCTTATTTGCTGAGAGAACTTGCTGGCCCAGGACAATCTAAAACACACTTGCACTAGTGTCAAAGTCACAGTGACTAGGCATCTGGGAAGTCAGAAGGGCATTTTGTCGTCAGCCTTCCATACTGAGCTGCATTCCAGCCGTTAAGGATATTGCTACCATGAGGTCTTGAGCTTGGAGAAGCAGGCCTCATGTGTGGTGAGGGGAAGGGGACCTGCTGTGAGCAGCCCTGCAGCAGGGAGCGATGGCTGAACAAGGTATGGGTAGAAACATGCATGGGGTAGAGTGTATAGTGTCTCCCGAATCATCCAGATGGCTCCCACTTTTATCTTGGCATCCAGAGGCAAGAGGAAAGAAGTGGCAGGCTTTTCTTTCCAGCTTCGTCTTCCTCTCGGCTCCACTGGATCAGCCTCAGAAACACCTGTGACTTTAATGGAACCTCTTTGACTCACAGTCTTCGCGGTGGCCAAGTCTTTTCAGGCATTGCTTGGGAAAGCAATGGCTGGCAGCGAGTTGGCTCAGAAGACTTCTTCTGCACTTCCTTGGCTCTTCCCTCACTTGCACCACAGCACTGCCACCAGGTGGGGGAAGAAGGTGAAGCCTAGCAATCATACCACCTCGTGTGACCCCACAGAACCTGACAGATTTCTGGCGGAGGTAGCTGGAGATGAAAGATGGGAAGGCATGAGGTACATGACACAGGCTAAGGGAAAGCCAGCAGTGAGTTCTCTTTGGCAGAAATACAGAATGAGGGGGAAAACCAGTGGAGGGAGGAGGGATGGGAGCGAGCTCGTCCTCAGAATGGGGGAGCCTTGGAAGGTGGGGTTAGCAGTTTCAGTATCTGATGCCACTGAGAACAAAAAGGTTAAGAGATGAGCACTACAGAGGGGGTGAATGGTTTCAGAGTTTGTTGTAGTGAATCAGGAAATAGGACTATGGCAGTTACAAAGGAAGGACTTTGTTCTGAGGCGGTAGTGACAGGCTCACATGTAAAGGGTCAGAGGAAGAGGACGAGGTAACATGTTGAGGGCCTTTGACCAAGATCTATGAGATTCATGGACTAGACTGAAAAGGGTAAGGCAGCTTGTCTGAGTACATGCTCGCCTCACAGCTGTTGGACATGCTAATGGATCATCTGAAGGAGGAGAGCAGAGTCGTGTGGGTCATGTGACAGGCAGAGTTGCTTCCTGCTTTCAGGAGAGCATTTTGGGTGAGAACTATAGGCTTCAGCATATTGATGTGTCTGTGTCTAGCATTTAGACACTGAATGAGCCAGATTGCCTATGAAGGGAGTGTGGACCTGGAAAAAAATGCATGGTTACAAACAAGAGCTTAAAGGCAGGAGACAGAAGAAGACAGGTCAACCAGACAGGAAGAAGAAGTCAACACAAAGGGTATTAAAGACAACTTCTCATTGGAATTGCTTTCACAAACTGTGACTTTGGTTTAATCCAAACCACTTACAAAACTGCATCAAAACAACCATTAGATAATGTTTTCTTGCATGTAGAGAAGAATGGAAGCTGATAAAAGGCAAATGTTTGCATTCCTATTTTCTCATTTTAAAGAGATACATGCACTCCTGTTGTGTGGATTAGTAATTTCATTCACCCAGTGCCCTAGTTAAAGCAGGTTTCGAGACTCAAAGTTATCTGTTACACTTCCTTGTGTTGTATCTCATTTTATATGTCTACACAGTTGGCCACAACTAACTCTGGTAATCATGATTTGAGAATGTGTAAACATACTTATTACAATTTCAACTGGAATTGACACAGTCTTAGGCAAACACTTCTTACTCATAAAACCTTTTTGTTTAATCTCATTTCCCAAATGTCCAAAGTTACATCTTATATCTTCTTCCAGACATTGAAGCCTGTTGCTAGAGTTTTCCTGCCTGGCCCACAGTCAGGATAAATCTCTTTCACCTGCCAGTCCCACAGTCGCTCAGACCCAACCAAGGAAACACAGAGACTTCTATTGCTTATAAACTGTATGGCCGTGGCAGGCTTCTTGCTAACTGTCCTTATATCTTAAGTTATCCATTTCCATAAATCTATACCTTGCCACATGGCTCGTGGCTTACCGGCATCTTTACATGCTGCTTGTCCTGGCGGTTGCTGGCTGGCAGGCAGTCAGTGACTCCTTCTGCCTTCCTGCTCTTTTAATTCTCTCTGTTAGCCCCGCCTATACTTCCTGCCTAGCCACTGGCCAATCAGTGCTTTATTAGCAACACACTTGCCATACAGAACATCCCACAGCAGAAGCCTTTATATTTTTGACACAGCACACATGCACGCGCGCACACACACAAAAGGGGGGGGGAGAGACTATCAGAGATTCAGATGTTTATACAATACTTTAAAAATATTTAATTTTTATTTATATCAGTGTATGTTTCTCTCTCTCTCTCTCTCTTTCTCTCTCTCTCTCTCTCTCTCTCTCTCTCTCTCTCTCTCTCTCT